>JAJJWX010001258.1:0-146254 GCA_023529315.1 Papaver bracteatum
ATTAAAACACCATAATAAGTACAAAATCAAGCACTAACAATAGAGACATTGAGGAAAATTCAGACACAAAAATGTGTCTATCAGCCAGCACACAGAAACCGCCAACCAGCACATGACCTGGGTAAGGAACCAAGTACGGAGGATCGAAAATAGCGCCTGCAACTGGACCCGCGACTTGCAAAGGGTATTTTTCCATGTTCTCGGCAGCAACCATCAGGGTATCATCCACTGTTTGAACCACATATGTGCCCAGCGATTGGTCAACTTCCATCCCCAAGTCACCGGCAACTGTCGCTGTCACCAAAGGAAAGTTTACGTGTGGCTCCGCCCCATAATTATCTTCCGAACCGGATTCCTCCTGCAAACTTGATTTAGACATTTTTCAAAAAAGCGGAGGAAGAAAGAAAAAGAAGTGCGAAACTAACCGAACCACTTCCCAAAAAAGAACCAGTGATGTTGTCAGAGGAATCACTCTCACTCATCGAACTTTCTTCTTTCTCTGGCTCATCACCGTTATGAGAAGGCTCAGTGCTGCCGAAATGCCTCGAAGGAATTGCCGTCTCCTGGCAACGTGAAAGGGAAGCGAAGGCATTTACACTACCGAAGCCCTGGTAGAAACAAGACCCATGTTTTCAGCAAAAATTCACGTATTTTGAGACAAACCAACAAGGAGGCAACACATACCTGGTTATTGGAAGAACTGAAAGACACGAGAGCTGCAGGAGGATCTTTTAGAATCGCCCGGAACCTGCCAGCACGATTCTTCATTCTCTGTTCCTTTGCCTGGGGACTTTCCGAGTTTCTAGGAAACTTACGTTTGAGATCTCTCTACATTGGATACTTCTTCAAAACTGCTGGGGAAGGTTTACAACGAACATTATCCACCACGTTATTTACAAAATCCTGGATCATGATGAACTCATCGTACCAGAACTTATTGTAACAAAAATTCATCAAAGTTACCCTCCCCATTTGAAAGAAGGGAATGCGGATACCTGGATCAAGGGAACTGGCATTGAGGGAAGCACGCAATGAATCCTTAGGAACCACCAGCTGGTAAGCAAGAGGCACCTCTTGATCGAAACCCATGTGACGAGCAGCACGGTAAATATTGTAAGCAGCTATTCGGAAAGACCCCATGAAGAAAGACGACATATAATCGGACATGCAACTTTGAATAAACAAGTTTTCACCAACACTCAAGCTGCCATCAGAAGACAAAAACATGTTCGGAGTAGAAGCAAAGGTGTCAATTTGAGTCACCAACCTATGGTCTGGCTCCCATGGGAGAAAACTGGTTTCATGTGACTTATCGAGAAGACTAACCAAGCTCATGCCAACTATTGGACGCATGTTCACCCATCGAAGAGTTCGGGAGCCGCCCCAACTCGCAGGAATCAAAGGCAACGGTTTCGAAGCGTACATCTCAAAGTGCTCCCATAACCAGGCTTGTAGAAAAGCAACGTGCATATATGAATCCACTTTCATGAAACCATTCGAAACTCGGATGTTCGCAACTAAGTGATCCAGATGCACATACAG
Organism: Papaver bracteatum; assembly: GCA_023529315.1. NCBI lineage: Eukaryota > Viridiplantae > Streptophyta > Magnoliopsida > Ranunculales > Papaveraceae > Papaver > Papaver bracteatum. The sequence continues at coordinate 1,543 of JAJJWX010001258.1, forward strand.
GGAACCAAGGAATAACTTTCCAATGGGAAGAACTTCACCTTTTTCCAACTTCACAGCAATCACTAACAACTCTGGTCTTATTTCCTTCCTGCCAGAACCGTAATCAAAAATGTCTCTAGACAACCAGAGAGCCAAAAATGCTGCAACGTGAAGATCAATGCTTTTATGTTTAGGCTCTCGCTCGTCCGAAAACCATTAAGATATCCATCAGCTATAAAAGCACCTTTCATCCTCTTTCCGGACAGAATCCTTCGACTTCGCGATGGAGTATTTTCGAGCGAAATCTCCCAACTTAGCGGCAAGATTATCCCGCATCTTTTCCTCATCTTCAGACAATTGGATGTTAAGATTCCCGGTTACCGGAATATTCAGCAAGAGAGCCACACACTCTCAAAGGAGAAAGTTATTTCACCTCATCTACATATGATCGTATGGGTGTCCGAACACCATCTGGAGATGAAAGCAACCACTCTCGGGATATCCTTCCTAATCTGGAGACTTACTGAAGCTCTGACAGCATAAATAATTTGCGCTCGAGTCAAGTTGGTATTTATGTGCTCTTTACTTACCATAAACTCAACCCATCTATCAAAAGAACGCAATGTGCTTTGACACATCCTGAAATCAATATTGGAAGACACTAGTGGAAAATGGATTTTTTAAGTCTGTTTGGGATTTATAAAAATGACTTCCAAGGGCTTCCTTAATATGCTGGTCTTCCGAAGGTAGACGTTTCTATAGAAAAAATAAGTAAAACTGAAAAGATCTCCCTTGGAAGTCTTAATACTAAGGGATAGTTTAGTAAATTGAGGAGATTCTAGAAGAAATATAATTAAAAATACGTTTGGAAATTGTTTCCGTGGTCCTAGTTTTAGGCTGAGATACCCTAGATTTGATATTTTCCTCTTCCTTTGTTGTCATTTCTATCTCCTCCTCTCCTAGACATCTTCTCTCTTTCGATCTCTTAGATTTCTTTGTTCACATGTGTTCATAGCAATATCAATCTGTTCATTGCAAGATTAATCAAAGTTTTCTTCCTAAACCCATATCTCATAAACCAAACCCATCTTCGGAAACCGACCCAATCTTTCAATAGTCCAAATTTCATATTGAACCCTAGAAGTTTAATTTTCTCCGTCATAATCCCTAGAAAACGAATATGTATATTCTCTGCTCGACAAATTTCTGAATAGTCCAAAAAGATGAGTTTATAAAGCCCGCAATTTTTATAAACTATGAGTTTGATTTTTCATATATAGTAAATTTATTTTCAGGAATCCGCAATTTTTATGCTACTTCGTTTGATTTCTGGAGTTCAAATCATGGGTTTGGTTCTAATTTCATTTTTATGATCTGAGTTTTGAGTTAGGTTATTATATTCGTGTACATCTGGTGGTATTGATTTTCTATGGTTTACTTTTGTTTTGATTTGGTTTGTGTTGATAGTATTTCATCATTTAGATCTACAATTTGTTGGACTTAAAATGAGTTTGGTTTGTGTTCCCCCCCCCCCAGATATTGAGAAGATTAGTCAAAAGCAGAGAAGCCAGAAAAATTATATTTTGGGGGGTTCTCAAGCACAACAGTTTCACGATAAGCTAGATTTGTACTCAATTTATGTTCCTAAAGAAGAGTCATTCGACTTATTTTTGTAATATGTATTGCACTTTCGTGTCATTGATGTTACAATTCGGTGTTCTGTTTTTTTCGATGCCGCTGGTGAGCCATCTAAATTACATTGATAAGATATTAGACTGTGAAGTGCAACCCACTTTAGCAGGAGACGGTGAATTGGTACTGGCATTTGGTTAGGTTCTTCATTTTACTAAAAGGCCTTTCAGTATTATTTTAATTATTATTTAACTTTTCATCCTTACAGAAGATAAGAATCAGATTTACCTATCATCGGTGAAGAACCCAACGCAATTGCAATAGGGGTCTGAATTCTGGTGAGCGTTTGGAAAAGCAAAAGTTCCGTTAGTACCAAATTCGTTAGAAGATTGTAGTTTTATTAGGATTTGTTAATTGCTATTAAGGTTACTACTTGGGGTAAATAGTGTGCTAATAATTTCAGTTTTATTAAGATTTATGTAAAAGTGATTGTTTTATTCTTGAACTTGAGTAGGTTTTTGATGTACAGGTTGATGGGGGGTCAAATGTTTAAACTTGGGGTTGCAAAACATCCAAACTCGTATTAAAATGGTGTTGGAATTGATGTTAGCATCTCAACTTCCTTGGGCTCAGATCAAGCTTGGATTTGATCTTGTATTGGCTACCTACAATGTAGATGATTGTGCCGTCACTTAACAACGGTTACTCATCCTTCTATTCGAATATGAGATATTAAGAAGGTTTTTATTTCCCGCTTTTGATTGTAAGGGTAAGACCTGGACCTCAAACCTTGATTGTTGAAGCTCTATCAACATTATGTATTTAAATTGTGGAATGCTTTAGAGTTCTATGCCCCCTAGAAATCCTTTTATTTTCCAATTGGTGTAATGATACATGAAAACTGTATGGCAAAGGATGCATTGGCATTAATTGATCATTTAGGTTGGGGAATAGCTCATGCCTTCGATCATTAAAGTTGACAACCCCCTTAATTTCATTTGGATAACTTGGGGTATTATCTCTGCTCGATGAATGTTGAAATTCTTAAAATGGGTTTCTTGGTATGAAACTCGAATTGGAATTTCAATATTCTCCCGAATTATGGAGCTCTTGGTCTGAAATATTTTGGGTGGTCCTATTTTCTGTAGACATGCTTCATATGACCATATCGTATGTAGTGTTCTAGTTGTACCGTAGAATTTGCGACTTATTGGAATTTTAGTTTTGTAAACAGTTGAATTGCAGAAGTTACATTACTAAGAGCTCCACAAGTACCCGGGGCCTTCAATTATTTCACGGAATTCCTCATGTTGTCATGGAATTTGCATCCAATTGACCTAAAAATCCTAACTTTTTCTTCTTAGCTGAAAAATGATATCGGGTATGCCGAGCTTGCAGGTTTGCTTCCACATTACGGGTTATGCAAGTTTCATTTTTCTTTTCCTTGTCACATTTTGTAGTTAATCAACATCTGATTTGTTTTATTATTCTTATGTCTTATTGAATATGTTATTTTATATTGGTTTTTGTTCATCCTACAATACCACAGACTCCTGTTTCATTCCACCATTGATTTACAAGGGATATTGAGATTGGAGCTAATGGTATGATGCTGACTTTGTGTTTTGTGTTAAGAGTTTCTTACTTAGTTTCTTTTGGTAGTGGTAGTGTTAAAAATTCTGTAATGTTTGTTGTAGGAAGAGAAAGTTGAGATGGAAGATATTGTTGCATAATCAATTCTGGATATTTTCCATGATAAATATGCTCACTACAAGAAAACTGAGGTTAATTTCAATACTGTTTTCCGCTCTTGCTTAATTCAGTTTTGGTGTGACATTATTTGATTTTCCTGCTCCATTTAGTCAAAGTGTACGATTTAGAATCAACTAATTTATGGTCTTACTTGCTCCAGTAACATTCTTCAATTTGAACCTTCGTATGCTTTCACAACTGTTCCAATTGAGAATGTATTTACTTTAATATACTTGCTTTATTACTGAACTCCCAAAAAACTAAAAATGGAAGAATGCAAAATTTGGGTAATGTTGGATGGGTTAGGCTTGGAAGCCCGAGGTAATGACTAAAACTTGCCTATTTTGCAAAATTCTAGTTGTGTATCTCCCAAGTTCCAACTATATGGTTCAACAATTAGACATCAACGAGAAGATGAGGGTCATTCTAGTTATTTCGGTAAATGTTTCACTTATATGTCGCAGACCTCTTTTCAAGTATGTTTTGTTTATTCAGTTTCGGTATTAAGATTCTAACACATCATAAACATGTTTGCAGGAGAAATTGATCGTAAATACATTACAATTCAATATGTCAGTTCCAACTTCATATGTATATAAGAAAAAATTATTTAAAGCGGCTCAGTCTGATAAGAAGGTCCGTCAAATTAAACTATTGATCCATAGTATTTGATAACTTTTATAACTTGGATACTTGCTTATTTTCTGCGTTTTGAACCAAATTGAGCTTCTCTTCTTTTCTTTTCTTTTATTGGTTAAGTATGGTGCATAGATTCCTACCATGTCTATTAGCTGATTCCCACCATGTCCATCGCTTTCCTTTACTGCAGGGATGGGATTTCTTAGGATACCACGTGATATTGTTGATTTTTTCATGACTGCCATTAGCATTTCTTTCCTAGATATCATCATTTTTTTTTCTGTTTCTTTCATTTTTGTGTATAGAAATCAAACCGGCATGCTATTGTTGTTTATCTTTGACTGCGGTATTTGTTCTGAAACAAGTATGTGTGGTTCTATAATGCTCTTACAATTGACAAAACTTCAATCATTCTAATTGCAGGCGCTTTTCTACTCTTATTAGCATGTCCAGCCTGCTTACGATTTTGTGTTGGATCATCTAGTTAGAGCCATCTGTTGGTTATTATGAAGTAATTGGTAACAACATAAAAATATATGGCATTGCTCTAAACTTCACCGATTATTAACTATACTTATTCAGTACCCATACGAAGTTATCTGTGCACTCACTTATGATGGATATGTTCTTCTTTTAGAAAATAATTACATGGTATTTATCAATATATTGCATGTTTTCTCGTTACTTTGATCATCTCATTTGTCTTTATTTGGTTGTGCTTATGTCCTGGTGGAGGCATGACTCAAGAAAGGTTTTATATCTAAAACATATATAGAATATTGGACTCCTCCATGAGGCGAGGCACCATTTTATTTTTGTTGTAGTTTAAGAGCCGGTAATTAGTTTTTTGATCAACTTGGAACTTGAGATTGGTAACCAGATTTAGAATTTGAACAACCCGAACATTCCTTACAACATATTCAACAATATCAAAAGACCTTTGTTTTCATTGTTATAGTCCCTTTACTAGTTTTGATGTTAAATGCATTTATATATCATGAGGTTTAACTATCAATGGATACTTCCATATTATTATTGGGTTTCAGTGGATACACAAAAGGTTGTTTGATTTACTCAGAAGTTTGATCATTTTTTGACTATTTTGTTTCAGGTCGATGATGAAAAAGGGACAAAAAAAGATAGCACTAGGGAAGATGAAAGGCTAGTTTCATGCAGGTGCATCCTGGAACAAAAATACCAACAAGATACTTTTTTTTCAATTGAGAGCACAAGGTTGAGAAAACTTTAGGAAGCTATTACGAATTTGTTTTGTTACGTACGTAAAAACAATTAAAGTGGGTGTATCTTCAAGTTTTCATATATTGTTGAACTTGGGTAGTAGTTAGATATTGAAGTGTGAATTGAATCTAGCTTTTAATGTTAATATTTTCTTTATTTCCATATTAATTTGAGTTTTAATTTTGAACTGAGTTTCATATTAGTTTAAGATTCATTTGAATCAGCTTGTGATTTAGCTGAATCAATTTCATTTTTTTTTTATAAAATATGATCAATATAAACGACTGTGTCTATAAGTATTACTTTCCTGTCTGTTGAAGGAAGAAGTAATTTGAAAATTTAAAGGAATCTCGAAAGCAGTCTTTTTGATAAATAAGACTACAAATCTAGGGCTCCCCAAAACAGTCCTTTTTAACGATGTTAAGTGTTTTTTTGGCAGATTTTTTTTTTGCATTTTCCACTAGTGAGAAGAATATACCCCTTTATGAAGATGAAACCGTATGGTGTTCTCTGGGCGAACCGAACGTGTTTTAGTTTCATCTTCACCACCGGTTAACAAAATTGGCACGAAACCTGGATGATTCTTCCGAGCAGGGGCGAGGGGTTTGGAAAAGAATTCATCATCCGTGTTTGGTTTGGAATTATCAACATCTTTCGATGAAGCGAAATTTTGTTCAGGTAACATCTTGTCGGATTTCTTCATAACAATTTGGTAACAAGATATCTGCACAAAACAAACGGAGAAAGACGAAATTATCCCCCTGACACATAACCGCACCCACCAAAAAAAAAAAAAGGGGGGGGGGAGTATTCTCTACGGGTTCAAAAATGCACGCGCAGTATTTTCTTTAGGTCCGAAATTCATATATGCAATATCTCCTATGGGTTCGAAGTCATATGAAGCACATATACAATATTATTCTTCGGGATTCATATAGAGTATTCTTCTTCGGGATTTATATACAATATTTTCTACGGGTTCGAATGTGTCTGCAGTATATTTCTTCGGGTTCGAATGCGTCTGCAGTATCCTTCTTCGGGTTCGAAATTATATACACAGTATTTTCTACGGATTCGAATATAGTATCCTTCTTCGGGTTCAAAATTATATACGCAACATTTTTCTACGGCTTCAAATCATATATGAAGTATTTTCCTTGGGTGCATATATACAATATTTTCCACAAGAAGCACGCCAAGAAATCATATGCGCAATATCATTGCAATGATTATAAAAGAAAAACGCCTACTGCATATAAAGTATTCTTCTTCGGGATTTATATACAGTATTTTCTACGAGTTAGAATGATTTTGCAGTATCTTTCTTCGGGTTCGAATGCGTCTGCAGTATCCTTCTTCGGGTTCAAAATTATATACGCAGTATTTTCTACAGATTCGAATATAGTATCCTTCTTCGGGTTCAAAATTATATACGCAGCATTTTTCTACGGCTTCAAATCATATATGAAGTATTTTCCTTGGGTGCAAATATATAATATTTTCCACAAGAAGCACGCCAAGAAATCATATGCACAATATCATTGCAAGGATTATAAAAGAAAATGCCTACTGCTAGGGTTTGCACCTACATGAAAAGAGAAACAAGAGAAGTATTGGAAGACATACATGAAAGCCGGTTTTTCTTTGTGACTCTGCCGCTAGTATGAAAGAATGAAAAATCAAAGTGTGATATGAGAGAAAATGATTTTATATATGAGCGTGAAGATTCCGAAAAAGGGAAGGATTTCCCTTTACCAAAAACGCGTGTATAAGGACAGTCCCACCAGTTGCACCAACTTCCCAATGACCGCCTTGCGCCGGTCCCACCAGCTAGCACGCTCAGTTTCCCAACTCGCATCAACTTCTCGATGTCGCCCAGTTTCCTGTATCTAAATGATGTGTACTTCCCAACCGTGCCAGCCTCCCGATTCGTGCAAAACTGCCGGAGGAAAGGATTCCAAATCCTATCTATAAAAAGGTCAGACAAGCCTCCTCAATTCTCTTTACGATTTACTGCTGATAGTTTGTCATCATCCTATGCTTACCTCGTAACAAAGCTCCTGTTCCGAGCTAAGCATGGGACTTAATGTTGATGGTGGTTTTTAGACAAAGGGTAAAAACGTAAAACCCCAAATAACCTAATGTCACCGGCGACACATTTATTAGAAAATTTAATACATGTAGTCAGTATTTAATAGGGGGTATTTTTTTTTTCAAATTAGGGTTACAACGAGCAAAACCCTAATTCATCTCCGTGCCAATGTCAAATCATGCCAGCCACACCTAGCCTAAGCTAGACGCGCTATGCCAAACGCACTCTGCCTTGGCCCTAGCTATGCTAGCCATGCCAAACGTGCCAAAGCATGCCAACCATGCTAGCCGCACCTCCGTGCCAATGGAAAATCATGCCATCCATACCTAGCCCAAGCTATCCGCGCTATGCCAAATACACTCTGCCTTGGCCCTAGCTATGCTAGTCACAAAAAACGGGCCAAAGCATGCCAACCATGCTAGCCGCACCTCCATGCCAATGACAAATCATGCCAGCCACACCTAGCCAAAGGTATTCGCGCCATGCCAAATGCACTCTGCCTTGGCCCTAGCTATGATAGTCACACAAAATGCACCAAAGAATGCCGACCATGCTAGACACACCTCTATGCCAATGGAAAATCATTCCATCCCAAGCTAGCCGCGCCGTGCAAAATGCACTCTGCCTCGGCCCTAGTTACGCTAGTCACACCGCGCCAAGCCAAGCACCCTTACCTTCACCTTAGCCGCGCCATGCCAAAATAGAGCCCACGCCTAAGCTTGCAAACCGCGCAACCTAGGCCAAATTGGCCACACATGCCATTGGCACATGCCAAGAACGCACACTGGTATCTTTTCTAACCCGGTCGTGGCCCTAATGGCCGAGCATGCCATTGGCACATTCTAAACACGCACGCTGGTAGATTTTCTTACCATGCCGTGGTCCTAATGGCCGAGCATGCCATTGGAACATGCCAAACATGCACGCTGGTAGCTTTTCTTACCAGGTCGTGGACCTAATGTCCGAGCATGCCATTGGAACATGCCAAAAATGCACGTTGGTAGCTTTTCTTACCAGGCCGTGGCCCCAATGGCCGAGAGGTGGCGTGGCCAGGACCTAAAGGGCCGAGAGGTGGCATGGCCTTGGCCACGGCAATGGTATGGTGGAGCATGCTGGGGAAATTAGGCGTGGTGGGGCCGCAGCAAATGGAGTGATGGCTTGAACTGGGCCGTGGCAAGGTAAGGCGCGATTTGGACCATGGCAAGGCGTGACACGGTGCAGATTTAGCAGAGGGCACGGCAATGGCGTGGGAGGTCTTGGGTGCGGCACCGGTTTCCTTTTTTCCCTTCTTGTCTCAAAATAGGAAATCCTATCTTCGTTCAAACTCCCACGTATCATATCCATATAAAAGGAGGACCGACTTCTCTTATTTATACGTATTCATTCTTCCCAGCAGACGAGCAAATCCTAGGTATGTCTTGAAACACTTTTCTTTTGCTTTTCTTCTTCTTCTCTTTTCTTTTTGTTGGTGTAAACCCTAGGTGTAGGCGCACCTTTTCACGACCCTGTAGAAATATTGGCGTGAGTCTTGTGTACTTTATGCCCTAGTTCATCGTGACACTTAGGCATGAGCACCATAGTAGCATTGACCTCCCCTTTTCACTGTGCAAGGCAGGTGCGTGACGATAATTGCCATGTCCTCTCATGAAAACCTAGTTTTTAGGGTTTGCTCTTTGTTTTGGTCGTTGGACGCGTCTATCTGAATGGGTGTGAGTCTCCTGGTTACGTGTACCCGTGGTGTAGAATATGCCAACCCCATTATTATTATTATTATTTTTACAAAAAGACCTTGAAACCAATTGACTTGTGCCCTAAGTAGCTCCCTTGTGTTTGGTAAGAATGATTTCTGCATACTTTGTGTAATAATTCCTGATCCTCTTGTTCCTTTGTAGTTATCGCAGTGGTGAAAAACATCATAAGAGAATTTTGTTAATATGTCAACTTCTTCTATAGTACCGAAAGATGTGAGTAATTCCAAGCCAAACATAGATGACGAGTTTTTGACGACATCAGTCACGGTTAAGATAAACCATCCCCAATATATCCCGACCGTCCTGACCGGTTCCCAGAGTGAAGGAGAAGATCGATTGGCTCGACCAAAAGGCATAATTAGGTTTTTCCTTCAGAGGGAATAATATTATGCCTCTCCTTTCGACTTTAAAATCCATGCAATTCCGTTGCGCTCCTTTGAAAAATGGGTGCGATTCATGATGGACCAAGAGCCCTTGAAGGCCAACTTGACCAAGGCGCAGATTGTTGATGCTGTTGCGGCTTCCGCGGTGCTTCAAATTAGGAAAGACATTCCGGGCTTGGTCGTTTTTTTTCCAGATGGTGTCCAGATACCCATAACGCCATTTGCAGGTAGGGCGAAATGACTATTTCTTTGGAGAGCGTGGCCGTATTTCTAAACCTTCCTGTAATCGGTAATCTCGACGTCAGACTGTCTACAGATGAAGAATAAATGCGCGCCACCCTGGTTGCGAAGTCAAATGGGTTTGTTCGGAAAGAAAATGAGATGAAGTGTTTTTATGACTGGTGGGTGTCTCAGTGGTTTCCTGATGAGTTGGAGTCGGACCAGAAGAACATCATACTTCACGTCGCAGCGTTCCTGGCCTTGTGGTTATCTAGGGATATTTTTGATGATGGCTGGGGAAAGAAAGAGATAAGACAGGAACTTATCATGTTTGCCATAAAATTGGCAAAGGGCGTTGTTCTCCCCATAGGCGGATTGTTTCTTGGTTCTCTATATGCATACCTAGATTATCTAGTTTTGGACATGTGTGCCTAAAACGGTCATATGAAGGTGGATTCATATGTTCACGCAGCTTTTCTCCAAGCATGGTTGTGGGAGCATTTCGAGAAGTATGCCTCGAAACCGTTGGCCATACTTCCGAAGTCTTGGGGAGGCTCTAGGATACTGCGTTGGTAGAACAGGCGTCAAAAAACTTGTCTGAAACTGATTAGCTTTCTTGATAACTCGTATGTAGTTAGTTTTCGTCCATGGGCTCTGGTACATGCGTCCATAACTCAGGTTAGTACTTTTTCAGCTGTTTAGAACATGTCTTTGTCTTCTGATGATGAGGGCCTGAGAGTTAGAGAGATGGTGTTCATACTTAGATGTACACCTGGTCACGTGCCATCTTTTTTCCGAGGAGCTTGCAAAGCGATTTCTTATAACATCGATAGGGCTGCTCGGCATATGGGTTTTGATCAAGGGGTCCCACTTGCTTGCCATCCTGTTGATCAAGAAACTATGTTGTCGACTATTCTTGATTCCAGTGCTCTTTTGCTAGGTAAAAGTCTGCGTTTTGTTGGGGAGCGGAATCCATCAATGACCTCCAAATATAACGCATTTTGGCAGGATGAATTCCTTGTTATCCAGGAAATTGTGAAGTCTGTGGTGAAGAATACCCGTGGTAGGCTTTCCGTCGAGGTTTTAGAAAAACATCCGTTGTTGAGGGATATCTCTTCGACCAAAAGGAAATATGTTGGTCCAGACATGGACAGTCCCCAAGTGAATGAGCGAAGGTCTAAGAATCGTGCAGGCGGTTTCCAGTCAGATCCCACAGCTCTGCGGCTATGTGTGGCTCTCTTCTCGACTTAGCTTGGATCGTTTATATTCTCTTCCACTTTTCTCTGTCTATTACATTTTTTTTTGAGAAGGCGTCTTTGTATCTCGTCCATGGTTTCAGCAGCACGAATGCCTTTGCCAGACTTGGAAATAGTCAGAAAACATCGCTTTTCGAGACATAGGATTGCGAGGGCGAGCCTATCCATGGTGATGAAAAATATGAGAAGGATGAAAGTTCTGAGTCTGGTGATGGTGAGAGGAATTCTTCCGATAGCAATGTTGAATCTTCGTCTGGTCAATCTAAAACTGAATCGGTGAGTCCCCTCCATGATATTTTTTTTTCAGTAAGACTAAAACATATAATATATTTTTTTGAAAGAAGGGACCGCTACTGAAGATGATCTTGAAGTGGAAAACAATCAAGGTAAAGGCATATCCGCGGTTCCCATTGCTGAAACCGTGCCAACTAGTGGCTTGGTTATGGAGATCCATCATCCCGAGGGCGCTTCCATGACTCATATGGAGGAGAGGACTTCAGGGGGTGAGATTATAGTTAGGGATTCCCCGCCGGTTGCTTATCCAGTTGCAGGCGCCATCTTTGACTCTCCATACTTGGTCTCTTTCCCAGGCCATGTGCTAATCGGAGGCTTCAGCGTGACAGCTAGCCATGCGACAGTATACACCAAGATCTGGGAGAGCCATGGTCATATCGCCATGACTAAGAAGATCACTGGTCGACATGCGTTGGTCAAGCATGTGGAGGAGGCCTTGTCTTCGATTGATAAGATGTGCAACATGACTGGTCCTACAGTTTCTGAGGATGTGATCTCGTGCTGGAAGTTCTATCGTGACATGTGCATGAGCTTCAAATTCAACATTAATTGGTTCATTGAAGGTCTCTCTAATGTTGAAAGGTTGCTGGTCGAAATAGTCGAAGGTCCATCCGCGGACATGGTGAAGAAACAGGAAGCGGAATTCAAAAAGTTGTGTAGGCAGCTGAAACGGAAGAGGGCAGCTCTTCATAGTATAAGGGAGGCTTTTTCTAAGAGGAGCAAGCCATTGTTGGAAAACTTCCCTTGAATATATTTGTATCTTTTGGACCTCTTATCTTTAGTTTTTGTTTTTTTTTTAGAAATGCAAAAGAGACGTCGGGTTTGTGGTTTTGATTTTCTGGTTTTCTTGGGTTGATGGACAAAATTTACCTTGACGATTTTGGATTATATATTTTTGAACAAATGTTTAGAGTTGAATTGGCTATGCATGAAAGTGACGCACACGTCCCAAGTAGGCCATGGAACCGTGTGTTGGTGGATGACATGGGATGAAACATGGTTATAAGTTTTATCAAAGCTTCAAAAGTAAAACCACGTATTATGTCTAAATAGAACTTACTCGGTTTCTCAGGTCTTCTGATGAAAATAAACATCTCGGTCGTAGGACCAAGTCTTCCGAAAAATATGGCCAAGAGAAGTCCCCAGTATTCTGGGCCGTCGCTGAGTTTCCTAATAACTGAGCAGTCAATCTCTGGGCGCATCGTTTTTTTCTTCTAATCCTTGGGGAGTCTCCATCCATCCCTTGTCGTGTCGTGATTGATAATCAAGTCATCAAATGACTGAGCCAAAGCGAATCGCCATCCTCTACCATTTGGATGTCTGGGTCGAAGAACGAGGTCGACAGTTGACAATTGACCTTGTAACCGATAGATCAATCCTCCCGCTGTGGTCGCCAATTATTTATAGATGAAAATAGCTTCTGCTGATTTTGGTAATTGCAGGTGTGAAGGTGAGAAACTGTTTAAACCCTAAACAATATACCGCAAGGGAGTACTTTTAGGTTTGATAAATCAATTGTACAAGTCCGGCCTAACCCAAGAAATGGTCGTTCCAGACTTGCTTCGGTCACAAAGAGGAGGAGAATGGGTTGGTTTTGGGGAGGGAGGCAAGGAGAGTGTGAGACCAGAATAGTTTATTCTGGAAGAGCGATTGGGTTTCTACAACTTGTTTTCAGAAAAGTAAGAGAGCTCACGAGGGGAGCTAGCAAGTAAGTATTCTGAGTGTCGTCTTGTACGAATGAACTTGATGTTCAAATGGAAATAGGTAAGACCTATTTATACAAGACATAGTAGAAACGTACCCTGGTCTCATTAAGGAGTGAGGAGTAAATGGGAGGAGGTGATAACCGTATGCATGGACTTGATTGTTCCATAAAGTGGTTAACACATGAAATTGATTTTCATGAAACTGATAACATTATGGAATTGATGTTCCATAAAGGTTGTTAAGTCACGACTTTATGTCCCATGAACATTTCCCACATAACTCCCGTATTTACAAGGCGCCTTACTCTTATGACACTTCCTTATGAGGGGCGTAGTGTACGCCGCACGTTGTAGACCATTAAACCAATACCCAAAAAAGATCCCCCAGTTTGTGTTGATGTCTCAAATGTTGTTGGAGAACATATAATACGTTGTTGGGTCTTGGCAAGTCGATATCGGGGAACTTGCTAGCCTGGTGACCTTTGACGGTCGATATTTTCCATCTTGAGAGGTGCGTTTCACACCTTAGTTTTGGTAGTGAGGGTCATCGTGGTGGCACGACTAGGTTGTCATGCCGTTGGCATGGCGTGCCCAAACTTAGGTTTTCTACCCAAAAGTCATGAGGTGACTTTAGACGGCCAGGATTCACTCCTGGGTTTGAAGGGTGGCCATTGATGGCCGCATGACTTTGTTTTGGTGGCCGCATAGAGAAGGTGCGACCAGGGTGTTTGTTTAGACTTAGCGCGTGGGGCCAATGGTCTGCCATGGGCGTATGGCATGGCTAGGGCCAAGGAAAAGGTGCTTGTCTTGGCATAGTGTGACTAGCATAGCGAAGGCCAAGGCATGGGTGTTCGGCTTGGTGCGGCCAGCTTGGCTAGGTGTGGTTTGGCTTGGCGCGTGGGGCCAAGTGTTCGCCATGGTCGCATGTCATATCTAGGGCCAAGGAAAGGGCGCTTGGCTTAGTGCGGTTTGGTTTGGGAGCGTGGGGCCGAGGGTTTGCATGGCCACATGGCAGAGCTAGCTTTGGTCAGGTCCATGACCAAGCTAGGGTTTTTGGGCCAACCGTTGATTGGTGCATTCCTTATCTTTAGTAGCCGTGGGGGAAGGTCAGGAGGGTGGCATGGCTAGGGAGTGTTTAGACTTGGCATGAGGGGCCAAGGGTTTTCCATGGGCGTATGGCATAGCTAGGGACAAGGTAAGGGCGCTTGGCTTGTCATAACGTGACTGGCATGGCTAGCGCCAAGGAAAAGTGCGTTTGGCATGACGCGGCTAGCTTGGATAGGTTTGGTTCAGCTTGGCATGCGGGGCCAAGGGGTAACCATGGGCGCATGGCGTGATCTTGGCATGTGGAGCCAAGGAGTAGCCATGGGCGCTAGGCATGGTCTTGTCTTGTGGGGCCAAGGAGTAGCCATGGATGCTAGGCGCGGTCTTGGCATGTGGAGCCAAGGAGTATCCATGGGCGCTAGGCGCGGTCTTGGCATGTGGAGCCAAGGAGTAGCCATTGGCACATGGCGCGTTTACCTTGGGCTAGGCACGTAACCAAGCTAGGGTTTTAAGATAAAGGTTGTGAGGGGACCTTAGACGGCCAGGATTTGCTCTTGGGATTAAAGGGAAACCGTTAATTGTTGCATGCCTTCACTTTTGTGGCCGTGAGGAGAAGGCCAACAGGGCGCGGATATCTTGGGCTAGGTGTGTCTAGCATGATTTTCCATTGTCACAAAGGTGCGGTTAGCATGGTTGGCATGCTTTGGCACGGTCGGTTGTGGCTGGCAAGATTTTCCATTGGCACACGAGATGTGGCTAGCATAGCTAGGGCCATAACACGGTGCGATTGGCATGGCGCGGCTAGCTTGGGATAGTTGTGGCTGGCATGATTTTCCATTGGCACAAGGGTTCGTCTAGCATGGTTGGCATGCTTTGGCGAGGTTGGGTGTGGCTGGCATGATTTTTCATTGGCACACGAGATGTGGCTAGCATAGATAGGGCCATGGAATGGTGTGATTGGCATGTCGCACCTAGCTTGGGCTAGGTATGGATGGCATTATTTTCCATTGGAAAAAGGGTGCCACTAGCATGGTTGGCATGCTTTGGCGCGGTTGGGTGTGGCTAGCATGATTTTTCATTGGCACACGAGATGTGGCTAGCATAGCTAGGGCCATGTCATGGTGCGATTGGCATGGCGCGGATAGCATGGGTTAGGTGTGGATGGCATGATTTGCCATTGGCATAAGGGTACGGCTAGCATGGTTGGAATGCTTTGGCGCGGTTGGGTATGGCTGACATGATTTTCCATTGTCACACGAGATGCGGCTAGCATAGCTAGGGCCATGGCATGGTGCGATTGGCATGGCGCGATTAGCTTGGGATAGGTATGGATGGCATGATTTTCCATTGGCACACGGGGTAATTAGGGTGTGGTTTGTCGTAACCCTGATTTGAAAAATATACCCCGGTAATTATTAGAGACATATTAAAATCTTTTTATGAAATGCGCCTATTAAATGCTTGTTTTAAATGTCCGCTAGGGTTTAGAGTTTTACGATTTTAACCCTAAACTAAAAACCACCATCAACAGCTGTATTTTCTAAAATGCTTCTTGTTGAACGGATGTCCATGCAAAATTTGCTCCTTTCTTCAACAAAGGATTGAATGAAGCAATGAGTTGAGCAAGTCTAGGAATGAAACACCGTACGTAGTTGACTTTTCCCATGAAACTATGGATCTCTTTCACAGTTTTTGGAGGAGGCATGGTAGTAATGGCTTTTGTTTTGTGTGGATCGACCTTGATTCCATCTGTAATGACTAAGAATCCAATAAACTTTCCGGAAGAAACACCAAAAGCACATTTTGGTTTGAATTCTATACTAGTATTCATCGAACGTCCAATTCCCACTTAATAGCGGTTGAAGAAACATTAGCTTCTGTATATTTTCTGTATATTTATGTCCATTTTAATTCGAGCTTTGGATACCAAATAAAATATAAAAAAATCAACATGAAAAAGATTAGTTGTTCAACAGAGAATGAATGTGGCAGGGCACCCAAATATCCCGATGGGTTTTATGTTATACTATGGTGGGTTGAGCTTCAAAAGCAGATGTATAACACCCCGGGTCTCAGCTGTGTCTAGCTGTTTATGGGTGAAAATCATTTCTGCCGATTTTGGTAAATTCGGTAGGTGAGTGAGAAACTGGTTCAAACCCTAAACAAATTTGCTGCACATGAGCACTTTATATATTCGAGAGATCAATCTGTACAAGTCCGGCCTAAACCAAGAAATGGCCGTTCCAGACTTGCTTCGGTCACAAAGTGGAGGAGAAGGGTTGATTTGGGGAGGGAATCAAAGAAAGGTGTTGAGACCAGAATAATTATGGGAGAGTAGTATCTCGACTTGTATCAAAAAGTAGAAGCTTGGGAAGCTTGCAAGAGATGAAAGCTTTTGGGAGACCTTGCAAAGTTTCCTTTCTGAGAGTGTAGTATTTTTCTCCTGACCGAGACTTGTTGTCTAGTGGAAATAGGTAAGACCTATTTATACAAGTCGAGATTGAAACGTACCCTGGCCTCATGAAGGAAGAGAGTAAAGGGTGAAATAATGAGAGGAGGTGGTAACCGCAAGGTGTTTATGGGTGAAAACGTTTTCACCATTATTTCCTCATTTATTTGACCGCTTTATTCCTTTTCACGCTTTCTTAATGTGAGCATAGTGTACGCTGCAAGCTGTGACCGCCAAACCAAAACCCTGGAAAGCATCCCCCAGTTTGTGTTGATATCTCGAGTGTTGGTTGCACCTTGAGTGCAAGTGGCGCTGCTAGTGGCGCGTGTGGCATGTGCCATTGGCATGTGCGGAATTCCCTTGTTGCGGGTTGTACTTCGACCGCAAGTGGAAATTCCAGAGATGCTAGTGGCGTGCGTGGCATGTGCCAATGGCATGTGCAGAATGCCTTGGTGGTAGGTTGCACGGTTTGCAAGTTAGGCTACCGGCGTGTGTGTTTGGCATGAGCCAATGGCATGTGCGGAATGCCTTGGTGGTAGGTTGCACGGTTTGAAAGTTAGGCTACCAGCGTGTGTGTTTGGCATGTGCCAATGGTATGCGTGGCCGTTAGGGCCGTGTCCTTGGTAGGAAAAGCTACCAGCGAGCATGTTGGCATGTGCCAATGGCATGCGTGGCCGTTAGGGCCGTGGCCTTGGTAGGAAAAGCTACCAGCGAGCATGTTGGCATGTGCCAATGGCATGCGTGGCCGTTAGGGCCGTGACCTTGGTAGGAAAATCTACCAGCGAGCATGTTGGCATGTGCCAATGGCATGCGTGGCCATTAGGGCCGTGGCCTTGGTAGGAAAAGCTACCAACGAGAATGTTGGCATGTGCCCATGGCATGCGTGGCCGACTTGGCCTAGGTTGCATGGTTTGCAAGCCTAGGGCGCTATATTTGGCATGCGCCAATGGCATAGCGACTTGGAAATATGGCTTGTGGTACGTGTTGGCATGCGCCAATGGCACGTACAGCCATGTTGACCTAGTTTCACGTTTTGCAAACCTAGGGAGCTATATTTGGCAATTGCCAATGGCATAGCGGCTTAGTTTGGTATGGTTTCCAATGAGTGCGATGTGTAGTTTGGTTTTGGCGTCGCTGCCATGGTGCGCAATGTGCGGCTTGGTTTTGGCGTTGTTGCCATGGTGCGCAGTGTGCGGCTTGGTTTGGCATTGTTTCCATGGTGCGCAGTGTGCGGCTTGGTTTGGCATTGTTGCCATGATGCGCAGTGTTCGGTTTGGTTTGGCATTGTTTCCATGGTGCGCAGTATGCGGCTTGGTTTGGCATTGTTGCCATGGTGCGCAGTGTGCGGCTTGGATTGGCATTGTTGCCATGATGCACAGTGTGCGGCTTGGCTTGGCACTGTTTCCATGGTGCGCAGTGTGCGGCTTGGTTTTGGAATTAGGGTTCTGTGTCGAAAAACCCTAATCTGGTATTTTGAAAAAATACCCCTATTAATTATTTACACCTGAGTTAAATGCTCTTAGTTAATGTGTTGTGGGTAACCCTAGGTCATGGGGTTTTACGATTTTACCCCTTGTTTAAAAACCACCATCAACATTAAGTCCCCTGCTTATCTCGGAACATGGGCTTTGTTGCGAGGTAAGCATAAGATGGTGACAAACTATCAACAGCAAACCGTAAAGAGAATTGAGGAGGTTTGTTTGACATTTTATAAATAGGATTTGGAATCCTTGCCTCTGGTAGTTTTGCACAAATTGGGAGGCTGGCACAATTGGTGGGGCCGGTGCAACTTGGGAGACGTTGGGAAGTTGGCGTGAGTTGGGAAACTGAGCGTGCTAGCTGGTGGGACCGGTGCAAGGTGTGGATCTGTGCGTGCTTGATGGCGTGACCGATGTAAACAAGGAGGGAGTTTCTTCAGATAACAAAGTTTCCTTATATTGCTTTTCTTCATGTGCGGCTTCAATTAGGGCATTATTCATGCTAAAATCTGGAAGCGTTATGTCCCTCATTGCTTCCTTTCCCTTTTTAAGATTCCGTATTTATACCCAAAAATAATTGCATCGTCTCCTCGTTTGATAAAAGGTTTTTCTTGTTGGATTTCTCTTTTTGTCATGTCACGCAGATTCGAATCATCTTCTAGCCAGTCAGGGTCTCCGGATGAAGGCGCGAGGTCTGACTCTTGCATGAGCATCCCAACAAATGTTATTCGGGTTAAGAAAATCATACCGGTATGTTTTCTTCTTCTTTGGCGGACTGACGTACACTTTAAAACTTGTTGTATAAATGGAAAATTTTCCTTTTGTGCAGACATATCCTGTTGGAGCATGCGTCACTGTTATCGACGAGGATGACCTAGTTGTTCCCCTTCCTTCAAGTCCGACCTTGTTGACTGCTGCGGACTTGGAGGATGCTGATTTAGGGATCTCTTGTCATGAATACCCTTCCGCAGGTTTGTCGTTTGGGACTCATATGAGGTGTCTCTCCTCCAATTATCGGAATGTTGGTGGTTTCCTGGTGCGGAAAGAATTCGTTGCCCTTTATACGAGGATATGGAAGACATACGGCCATATTGCTACCAGGAGCGTGGTGAAGTGTTGTTCGTCCGCTTTGGTTTTCGTAGTGAACTGTATTTTGCCAATGATTGCTGAGATGGAGAATGTGTCCATTCATGCTGCTGCGGAGTCAGCCATTCAAAAGTGGGAGAATATGGTGTCCACCTGTGAATCCTTGGAGTTTAACGTTAGCTGGTTGCGGCATCGCCTCAATATTGTGAAGGTAGACAAGGCTGGTATTCTTGCTGGTGTGATTCCTGCCACGAAATCCATGCTAGAAGAGGAGGAAATTTTGGCCCTGGAGTCTCGGAGGATTGAAGAGTTAACTCGATATTTGCAGAGTAGGACTGAAAGATATCATGGCCGATTGAAGATGCTATTTTGTAGGGATTATAATTTACTAGATGGGATTTTCTGATTTGCATTATGAGATTTAAAGGCTCCTCTTTCTCTTTTTTTTTTTTTGAAGAAATAAAGAGATCTTGTTAATCTGTTGGATTTTATTGAAATTCTATAACTGGTAAGAAAGAAAAGTAAAAGCAGAGAGAGTGTCTGGACGTTCACACTTTTGATGTAGCATGTTTCATGGAAATGATTAGACGTAGTACGCCTTAAGACATTTTCCGTTGATGACCGCCTTTAGCTTTCCCCCATCTTCTTTGATAATCTTGTAGTAACCACTGTTATATGCTTAAGTGATTATGTACGGCCCTTCCCATTTGGGAGAAAACTTCGGTGCCGATGCATCTTGCTGGATGTGTTTGGCGGTTTTTAGCACCAGATCTCCTTCCTTGAAAACCCTGGGTTTTATATGGCTGTTGTACGCCCTGGAAATCCTGTTTCTGTATGCTTGTGCATGATCCTCTGCCCGGGATCTTCTGGAGTCCAGAGTATCTAGTTCCGCAATTCTGGCATTGAGTGATTCGGCTTCATTCCACTAGGGTCCGCTCGCTGCGGCAATTCTGGCGGACGGGATCTTGATTTCTGCTGGGAGGATCGCGTCTGTACCGTAGACGAGGGAGTAAGGAGACATGCCGGTAGAGCTTCTAGGAGATGTTCTGTATGCCCAAAGAGCCATTGGCAATTGCTCATGCCAGATTCCGGGATTGTCGTGTACTGTTAGGATATCAAGTAGTTCCTGTACTTGCTTGTTAGAAAAAGGCGTGCCATTGTCGGTGATGACGTGTTTAGGTATGCCAAAACGGCAGATGATGTGCTCCTTGATGAATGCCGCGATTGTGGCTCCAGTGGTTCCTTTCAGCGGGACAGCTTCAACCCACTTGGTAAAGTACTCGGTCGCGGTTATTATGTACTCATGCTTTTTTGAGGATGGTGGGTTGATCTTCCCAATGATGTCGAGTCCCCAGCTATAAAAGGGCCACGGGCTACTTATCGCGTGCAAGGGTGTTGGAGGCGCGTGGATGAGGTTTCCGTGAATCTGGCATTCTCGGCATTTCTAAACGAAAGTAGCCGCGTCGTCTTCCATGGTCGGCCAGTAGTACCTCTCGTGTATCTGCAGGAATAGTTTCTGTTTCCCTTGGTGTTCGCCTTCGTGCATTTCTCTTAACATAACTGGGATTTCTATACCGCTCAAACACCTTAGTAGACTTCCCCCGAAACTCTTGCGATATAAAACCCCATCATGGAACACGAATCTTTTAGACTTCTGTCTCAGCTTGGACGCATCCTCTTTGTTAGTAGGAAGAATTCCATCGTAAAGGAAAACAATGTACGGCTCCCGCCAGTCCCCAGTGTGACTGATGTTGAGGACTTTTGTATGACATGGGGGCACCTGGCAATTTGGACACGCTTTCTGGAGTAATCGGGATTGGGTTTCCATCTCCGGACAATAGTATCCAAGTCGTTGTAGACGACGGTAGAGGTTTACTACTGATGTTATTCCACAGACTTCGGTATGAACATGTTCAAGTCGTTGTTGTGCTTCCTCTTTCCCGAGACACCTTGACAGAGAGCTGTATGGATTTCGATGATACAGAACACCTTGAAGCATAAAGAAATTTCGCAAAGTCTTGAGGTCGACCTTCCCTTGGAAAAGTGAGTTGTTGAGTTCTTGAATGATAGGAGTTCTCCAGTCATCGTCTTCGGCTTTCTCAGGTTGCGAAAGCCACGTTGAAGCTATGGTTCTCCGTTTTACTGTCAGGGTTTCTTCAGCTCCTTCGAACTGTAGCTTTGAGGCTAGTGTAGCTAAGCAATCTGCATGCTTTTTGCTGCTACGGCCGACATGTGTGACGGTTGCTTCGGCGAAATAATTTAGTAGTTTTTGTGCTTCAGCCCTGTATGGTGCCAGCGTTAGTTCTTTCAATGCATAGATCCCATTTACCTGGTTGATGAGTAATTTGGAATCTCCTCTTATCTCCAAACGTGTGGCCCCGGCTTGTTTAGCTAGTGATAGTTCAATGAGGAAGGCCTCGTATTCATCTAAGTTATTGGTGCATGTAAAGTCTAGCTTGAAAGAGTGCGAGAAGACTTCTCCAGCAGGAGATACTAGTACAACACCCGCTCCTCCGGTATTAGTGCTGGGGGTGGAAGAGCCGTCGAAGAACAATAGCCATGTTTCTTATTTGACTAAAAATATATCTGGAAGGTCTCCCGGGAGATCTTCTCGTAACTCTGCGGTGTTTTCTCTTGGGAATGCTGCTAACAGGTCTACAACAGCCTGTCCTTTTATGTCCCTTGGGGAAAAGCATGTTATGTCGAACTCTGACAGTTGTAGGAGCCATTTAGCGGGCATCTCTATTAGGGCAGGTTTCGAGAGGAGAAACTTTACAGGTCTGATTTGGATACTAGCACCACCTTATTGGAGAGGAGGTAGTGCCTGAACTTATGGATGGAATAAATCAGTGCTAAACACGCCTTTTCCGCTTTGGGGTATCTGAGTTCAGCGTCTCTCAACATCCGACTGAAATAGTATATGGGGTATTCCATTATTTTGTCATCCTCTTGTGCGAGGAGAGCTCCGATGGAAGTATCGATAAAGGATGTGTAGAGACATAGTGGTGTCCCTCGCATGGGAGGCTTCATGACGGTTGGGCAGGACAGTATTTGCTGGATCTTCTGGTACGCTTTTTGTTGAGACGTAGTCCATGCGAAATTCACTCCTTTTTTTAGCATAGGAGTAAACGTATTGGTGAACTGTGCCAGCCCCGGTATGAAGCGACGAATGTAGTTTACCTTGCCCATGAAACTCTAGAGCTCCTTTACGGTTTGCGGCGGCGGCATCGTGAGGATAGCCTGCGTTTTGACTGGATCAACTTTTATTCCTGCGGCCGTTACTTGGAATCCCAAGAATTTCCCCGAAGAGACACCAAAAGGGCATTTCAAAGGATTCATCTTCAATTTGTATTCGCGGCATCTTTCGAACACTTGTCGTGGCGTTTCTGGATGATCCGCTCGAGTCTTCGATTTAACCACCACATCATCTACGTAATCTTCGACTTGCTTGTGCATCATATCGTGGAAGATGGTAGTCATGGAACGTTGGTAAGTAGCGCCAATGTTCTTCATACTGAAAGGAATTACGGTGTAATTGAAGTTTCCGAGAGGGGTTCGGAAAGCAGTCTTACTCGGATCGTGCTCATACATCTTTATATGGTTGTATCCGCTATATCCATCCATGAAAGAGAACATACCATGTCCACTGGTAGCGTCTACCAGCATGTCGATGTTAGGTAGAGGGAAATCGTGTTTAGGGAAACATTTGTTCAGATCTCTGAAATCGACACAACATCTGATCTGACCATTCTTATTTTTAACGGGAACGATATTGGCCAACCAAGTAGGATGGTTAATAGGCTTGACAAAACCAGCGGCTAGTAATTTTTGGACCTCCGCCTTGATTTGTTCTTCTAAGTCGTGTCTGAATTGTTTTGGAGGCTGCTTGACTGGTTTGGATCCGGGTATCACGTGCAGATGGTGGGTGACCAGTTTTCCATCCAAGCCATGCATTTCTTCGTAAGTCCACGCGAAGACGTCCAAGTATTCTTTGAGTAGGTCGACTAGCTTTGAGAATTCCGCAGGATGTAGATTCGAACTGACCAGGATGGGTCGCGGAAATTCCTCGTTCCCAATATTGAAATTTTCGAGTTCGTCGGTGGTTAAGTCGGTCCCATCTTGTAGCTTCTGAGGGGCATCTGGAACTTCCTCTTGGTCATTGTGAAGACATTCTTTTGGGCGGAGAGACCGAGTCATGGTCTCCCCTGCTAATTGCTAACAGCGGTGATAATGTGTGAGCTTTCCCTTTTTGCTTCGTCTTGCGGTAAGGGTGCACTCTCGCTTAGTGCGGGCACGGGTTACGCCCGGTGGCGAGAGACCGGCGGGTCTTCCTTCTGAGGAGATGGTGGAAGGTCGGTATCCTCTGCGGGGTATCTCCAGTTTGTCGCTATCTCTGAGCGATGTCCATTTTGGTAGCATAAAACTGTGAATCATGGTCGCCATGCCTTTTGAACCCTCCTTCGGCCCATGTGCTTCTACGCAGTAGACCGGTGCATAGGGGGACAGTGACGTGGGAATACAAACAACTTCTCCGTTCAATACTGTTTTCAGGCATTGGTGGTAGGTTGAAGGGACGATTTTGAGATTGTGCAGCCACGGCCTTCCCAGTATCATGTGGTAGTCTGGTTCATTTTCAATTACTTCAAACTTCACGCTTGATTAGATTGGCCCTACTGCCAGCTCCAAGTTGATGTAGCCGTATGTGCTAGTTTGGTTGCCTTCAAAATCTGTCATCGTAGTGGGTTGTCATACGATCTCGTTATTTCGCACCCTAGCAGATTTAAGTGTCTTGAGAGTGATGACATTGGAAGATGCACCCGTGTCAATGAGCACTCTTCGAAACTCTATGTTCTTGACGAGATATGTAACATGCAAGGCCCGGTTGTGACCGTCTTCTACCATCATGTCGTCATCGGTGAAAACAATATTATTGGCGGATCTTCCGGGGATCCTTGGAGTCCCCGTGGGTGAAGGAACTAGTGATGCGTTTAGTGCTATTCGGTTGATGGAAGAGAATGTCTTTATTCGCTGGTCCTTGGAAAGGTGCAGCAATTCACATAAGTTTTCTACCAACATGGTCGCCTCCTGGTCCGCTGGCCTCCAGTCAGTGATGAAACCGTTGATTTGAGAATGCTCATTCGGGATGTTAGTCCCCTGTTCTTGATCTCCTGGGGAGCATGAATCACTTAGCCCCGATGTTAGATTGATGAAGAAGTCGAGTATGCTGCTAATTGCATCCTTCATTAGGTCCATGTTTTTGGCGTGGATCTCCTGAGCACGCATCAGGTCAACCAGTCTTGCGACCTATTCATTGATGGTACTGCTTCCACAAATTGAGGAGCTATCATGACCCTGAGCGGGATCAATGTTTGTGGAGGTCGCCTGATAGCCGACCATGCTTGCGCGAAATTTGAGGATGGAAGCTAGAATTTGATATTGTAACCGAAAGATCAATCCTCCCGCTGTGGTCGCCAATTTTTTATGGTTGAAAATCGTTTCTGCCGATTTCGGTAAATTCGGTAGGTGAGTGAGAAACTGGTTCAAACCCTGAACAAATTTGCTGCACATGAGCACTTTATAGATTCGAGAGATCAATCTGTACAAGTCCGTCCTAAACCAAGAAATGGCCGTTCCAGACTTGCTTCGGTCACAAAGTGGAGGAGAAGGGTTGATTTGGGGAGGGAAGCAAAGAAAGGTGTTGAGACCAGAATAATTCTGGGAGAGTAGTATCTCGACTTGTATCATAAAGTAGAAGCTTGGGAAGCTTGCAAGAGATGAAAGCTTTTGGGAGAGCTTGCAAAGTTTCCTTTCTGAGAGTGTAGTATTTTTCTCCTGACCATTCTTATTTTTAACGAGACTTGTTGTCTGGTGGAAATAGGTAAGACCTATTTATACAAGTCGAGATTGAAACGTACCCTGGCCTCATGAAGGAAGAGAGTAAAGGGTGAAATAATGAGAGGAGGTGGTAACCGCAAGGTGTTTATGGGTGAAAACGTTTTCACCATTATTTCCTCATTTATTTGACCGCTTTATTCCTTTTCACGCTTTCTTAATGTGAGCATAGTGTACGCTGCAAGCTGTGACCGCCAAACCAAAACCCTGGAAAGCATCCCCCAGTTTGTGTTGATATCCCGAGTGTTGGTTGCACCTTGAGTGCAAGTGGCGCTGCTAGTGGCGCGTGTGGCATGTGCCATTGGCATGTGCGGAATGCCCTTGTTGCGGGTTGTACTTAGAGCGCAAGTGGCAATGCCAGAGATGCAAGTGGCAATGCCGACATGTGTGACGGTTTCTTCGGCGAAATAATTTAGTAGTTTTTGTGCTTCAGCCCTGTATGGTGCCAGCGTTAGTTCTTTCAATGCATAGATCCCGTTTACCTGGTTGATGAGTAATTTGGAATCTCCTCTTATCTCCAAACGCGTGGCCCCGGCTTGTTTATATAGTGATAGTCCAATGAGGAAGGCATCGTATTCATCTAATTTATTGGTGCATGTAAAGTCTAGCTTGAAAGAGTGCGAGAAGACTTCTCCAGCAGGAGATACTAGCACAACACCTGCTCCTCCGGTATTAGTGCTGGGGGTGGAAGAGCCGTCGAAGAACATTAGCCAAGTTTCTTCTTTGACTAAAAATATATCTGGAAGGTCTCCCGGGAAATCTTCTCGTAACTCTGCGGTGTTTTCTCCTGGGAATGCTGCTAATAGGTTTACAACAGCCTGTCCTTTTATGGCCCTTGGGGAAAAGCATGTTATGTCGAACTCTGACAGTTGTAGGAGCCATTTAGCCGGCCTCTCTATTAGGGCAGGTTTCGAGAGGAGAAACTTTACAGGTCTGATTTGGATACTAGCACCACCTTATTGGAGAGGAGGTAGTGCCTGAACTTCTGGATGGAATAAATCAGTGCTAAACACGCCTTTTCCGCTTTGGGGTATCTGAGTTCAGCGTCTCTCAACGTCCGACTGAAATAGTATATGGGGTATTCCATTATTTTGTCGTCCTCTTGTGCGAGGAGATCTCCGATGGAAGTATCGATAAAGGATGTGTAGAGACATAGTGGTTTCCCTCGCATGGGAGGCTTCATGACGGTTGGGCAGGACAGTATTTGCTGGATCTTCTGGTACGCTTTTTGTTGAGACGTAGTCCATGCGAAATTCACTCTTTTTTTTAGCATAGGAGTAATAGTAGTGGTGAGCTGTGCCATCCCCGGTATGAAGCGACGAATGTAGTTTACCTTGCCCATGAAACTCTAGAGCTCCTTTACGGTTCGCGGCGGCGGCATCGTGAGGATAACTTGCGTTTTGACTGGATCAACTTTTATTCCTGCGGCCGTTACTTGGAATCCCAAGAATTTCCCCGAAGAGACACCAAAAGCGCATTTCAAAGGATTCATCTTCAATTTGTATTCGCGGCATCTTTCGAACACTTGTCGCGGCGTTTCTGGATGATCCGCTCGAGTCTTCGATTTAACCACCACATCATCTACGTAATCTTCGACTTGCTTGTGCATCATATCGTGGAAGATGGTAGTCATGGCGCGTTGGTAAGTAGCGCCAGTGTTCTTCAGACTGAAAGGAATTACGGTGTAATAGAAGTTTCCGAGAGGGGTTCGGAAAGAAGTCTTACTCGGATCGTGCTCATACATCTTTATCTGGTTGTAGACGCTATATCCATCCATGAAAGAGAACATACCATGTCCACTGGTAGCGTCTACCAGCATGTCGATGTTAGGTAGAAGGAATTCGTCTTTAGGGAAACATTTGTTCAGATCTCTGAAATCGACACAACATTTGATCTGACCATTCTTATTTTTAACGGGAACGATATTGGCCAACCAAGTAGGATGGTGAATAGGCTTGACAAAACCAGCGGCTAGTAATTTTTGGACCTCCGCCTTGATTTGTTCTTCTACGTCGTGTATGAATTATCTTGGAGGCTGCTTGACTGGTTTGGATCTGGGTATCACGTGCAGATGGTGGGTGACCAGTTTTCCATCCAAGCCAGGCATTTCTTCGTAAGTCCACGCGAAGACGTCCAAGTATTCTTTGAGTAGGTCGACTAGCTTTGAGCATTTCGCAGGATGTAGATTCGAACTGACCAAGATGGGTCGTGGAAATTCCTCGTTCCCAATATTGAAATTTTCGAGTTCGTCGGTGGTTAAGGCGGTCCCATCTTGTAGCTTCTGAGGGGCGTCTGGAACTTCCTCTTGGTCATTGTGAAGACATTCTTTCGGGCGGAGAGACCAAGTCATGGTCTCCCTTGCTAATTGCTAACAGCGGTAATAATGTGTGAGCTTTCCCTTTTTTCTTCATCTTGCGGTAAGGGTGCACTATCGCTTAGTACGGGCACGGGTTACGCCCGGTGGCGAGAGACCGGCGGGTCTTCCTTCTGAGGAGATGGTGGAAGGTCGGTATCCTCTGCGGGGTATCTCCAGTTTGTCGCTATCTCTGAGCGATGTCCATTTTGGTAGCAGAAAACTGTGAATCCTGGTCGCCATGCCTTTTGAACCCTCCTTCGGCCCATGTGCTTCTACGCAGTAGACCGGTGCATAGGGGGACAGTGACGCGGGAATACGAACAACTTCTCCGTTCAATACTGTTTTCAGGCATTGGTGGTAGGTTGAAGGGACGATTTTGAGATTGTGCAGCCACGGCCTTCCCAGTATCATGTGGTAGTCTGGTTCTTTTTCAATTACTTCAAACTTCACTCTTGATTGGATTGGCCCTACTGCCAGCTCCAAGTTGATGTAGACGTATGTGCTAGTTTGGTTGCTTTCAAAATCTGTCATCGTAGTGGGTTGTCGTACGATCTCGTTAAGTCGCACCCTATCAGATTTAAGTGTCTTGAGAGTGATGACATTGGAAGATGCACCCGTGTCAATGAGCGCTCTTCGAAACTCTATGTTCTTGACGAGAGCTGTAACATGCAAGGCCCGGTTGTGACCATCTTCTACCATCATGTCATCATCGGTGAAAACAATATTGTTTGCGGATCTTCTGGGGATCCTTGGAGTCCCCATGGGTGAAGGAACTAGTGATGCGTTTAGTGCTATTCGGTTGATGGAAGAGAATGTCTTTATTCGCTGGTCCTTGGAAAGGTGCAGCAATTCACATAAGTTTTCTACCAACATGGTCGCCTCCTGGTCCGCTGGCCTCCAGTCAGTGATGAAACCGTTGATTTGAGAATGCTCATTCGGGATGTTAGTCCCCTGTTCTTGATCTCCTGGGGAGCATGAATCACTTAGCCCCGATGTTAGATTGATGAGGAAGTCGAGTATGCTGTTAATCGCATCCTTCATTAGGTCCATGTTTTTGGCGTGGATCTCCTGAGCACGCATCAGGTCAACCAGTCTTGCGACCTATTCATTGATGGTACTGCTTCCAGAAATTGAGGAGCTATCATGACCCTGAGCGGTATCAATGTTTGTGGAGGTCGCCTGATAGCCGACCATGCTTGCGCGAAATTTGTGGATGGAAGATAGAATTTGATATTGTAACCGAAAGATCAATCCTCCCGCTGTGGTCGCCAATTGTTTATGGGTGAAAATCGTTTCTGCCGATTTCGGTAAATTCGGTGGGTGAGTGAGAAACTGGTTCAAACCCTAAACAAATTTGCTGCACATGAGCACTTTATAGATTCGAGAGATCAATCTGTACAAGTCCGGCCTAAACCAAGAAATGGCCGTTCCAGACTTTCTTCGGTCACAAAGTGGAGGAGAAGGGTTGATTTGGGGAGGGAAGCAAAGAAAGGTGTTGAGACCAGAATAATTCTGGGAGAGTAGTATCTCGAATTGTATCAGAAAGTATAAGCTTGGGAAGCTTGCAAGAGATGAAATCTTTTGGGAGAGCTTGGAAAGTTTCCTTTCTGAGAGTGTAGTATTTTTCTCCTGACCGAGACTTGTTGTCTGGTGGAAATAGGTAAGACCTATTTATACAAGTCGAGATTGAAACGTACCCTGGCCTCATGAAGGAAGAGAGTAAAGGTTGAAAACGTTTTCACCATTATTTCCTCATTTATTTGACCGCTTTATTCCTTTTCACGCTTTCTTAATGTGAGCGTAGTGTACGCTGCAAGCTGTGACCGCCAAACCAAAACCCTGGAAAGCATCCCCCAGTTTGTGTTGATATCTCGAGTGTTGGTTGCACCTTGAGTGCAAGTGGCGCGTGTGGCATGTGTCATTGGCATGTGCGGAATGCCATTGTTGCGGGTTGTACTTCGAGCACAAATGGCAATACCAGAGCGGCTAGTGGCGTGCGTGGCATGTGCCAAATGCATGTGCGGAATGCCTTGGTGGTAGGTTGCACGGTTTGCAAGTTAGGATACCAGCGTGTGTGTTTGGCATGCGCCAATGGCATGTGTGGAATGCCTTGGTGGTAGGTTGCACGGTTTGCAAGTTAGGATACCAGCGTGTGTGTTTGGCATGTGCAAATGGCATGCGTGGCCGTTAGGGCCGTGGCCTTGGTAGGAAAAGCTACCAGCGAGCATATTGTCATGTGCCAATGGAATGCGTGGCCGTGGCCTTGGTAGGAAAAGCTACCAGCGAGCATGTTGGCATGTGCCAATGGAATGTGTGGCTGTTAGGGCCGTGACCTTGGTAGGAAAAGCTACCAGCGAGCATGTTGGCATGTGCCAATGGCATGCGTGGCCGTTAGGGCCGTGGCCTTGGTAGGAAAATCTACCAGCGAGCATGTTGGCATGTGTCAATGGCATGCGTGGCCATTAGGGCCGTGGCCTTGGTAGGAAAAGCTACCAGCGAGCATGTTGGCATGTTCCAATGGCATGCGTGGCCGACTTGGCCTAGGTTTCATGGTTTGCAAGCCTAGGGCGCTATATTTGGCATGCGCCAATGGCATAGCGGCTTGGAAATATGGCTTGTGGTACGTATTGGCATGCGCCATGGCACGTACGGCCATGTTGACCTAGTTGCACGTTTTGCAAACCTAGGGCGCTATATTTGGCATGTGCCAATGGCATAGCGGCTTAGTTTGGCATGGTTGCCAATGAGTGCGATGTGTAGTTTGGTTTTGGCGTCGCTGCCATGATGCGCAGTGTGCGGCTTGGTTTTGGCGTTGTTTCCATGGTGCGCAGTGTGCGGCTTGGTTTGGCATTGTTTCAATGGTGCGCAGTTTGCGTCTTGGTTTGGCATTGTTGCCATGATGCGCAGTGTGCGGCTTGGTTTGGCATTGTTGCCATGGTGCACAGTGTGCGGCTTGGTTTGGCATTGTTTCCATGATGCGCAGTGTGCGGCTTGGCTTGGCACTGTTGCCATGGTACGCAGTGTGCGGATTGGTTTTGGAATTAGGGTTCTGTGTCGAAAAACCCTAATATGGTATTTTGAAAAAATACCCCTATTAATTATTTACACCTGAGTTAAATGCTCTTAGTTAATGTGTTGCGGGTAACACTAGGTCATGGGGTTTTACGATTTTACCCCTTGTTTAAAAACCACCATCAACACTAGCTTACACCTTTTTATTATACACCAAACCAAATTGGACCCAAAGGGCTGACAATCGAGGGTCTGTGCCAGATTTACCCCATAACTCAACTCAAACTTCCTATAACACACACCCATCGCTGGTGTTAGGACTTAATAATTTACCGCCGGTGTTACCGGTGTTACGACTTAATTTATTTTTCTTGCAAAGCCAAACCCACATTCAGTTTCTAGCTGTCCGACCATCTTTTAGCCCCCACTTGGGTCACAATCTAACGTTGCTTAGCTCGGCGTTAAAATGATAAAACAGTTGCCGAATTTGTCAGAAAAGGGTCAATTCTTCTTTCTGTTTCCGAGATGTGGTACTAAAACAGTTACCTACTTCTGCTTGTAACCGAATCTATAACGCCGGCTTTCCATTTCCTAGTACCTTTGTTTTTCAGGCTTATATTTTGTGTTGAATATGCATGCGAAAAGATTTACACGACAACTACGATAGGCAGATTAAGTATACTTACTGCGTCAACAACCATTGACGGTGTCATCATTATCATAACAAGAAAAGAAATAGTAGATGAAATACTGCTCTTCCCCATTTCTGGTTATCTAGATGAGAAACTTGATACAGTTATGTCACTGACAAAAGAGAAGATAGATGACTGAATTGGTGCGAGACTTGTATTGTATTTATAAAAATGCAAGCTCTATTTATAGAGCTAATTTTGAGCTAGGTTCATTTGGATTTTGAAATTAAGGGGCTGAAAAATAATTACTGACAGCTAATATATCTACTACTTAACCATAGGAGATGGCCTAGTGGTTCTTGGCACTCACCTGATCACAAACTAGATGTCGATCAAAAGTTCTATTATTTCCGATGGTCACTCTTAAAATAAATACATTCACCCGGTCAGGTAAGAATCGGGAGCTCCATGATTTTAACCTGTCCTTGGATTTAGTCACGGTAGTCTAGATAACCTAGCCAGACAAAATAAATAAATATCTGGTACTTTCTTTAACTAAATGCAACTACTGTCCTAGGTTGGTGCATTCTAACTGCTGGGGTCCGTGACCCGCCCCCCTTCACTTCTTGTCTGAAAACGGATACTAAATTCTAAAATTACATCACAAGAAAAATAATTAATTATCTTCACATGCAAGCTAGCTAGTAAACTCACAGACTCACAGTAGTATACGGAAGTACAATTATATTTTGTTCCATGAACTCGTAATAACTTTGTCTCTCCACCATGATGGAGATAGAAATATTGTTTTCTTCTTGTTGGTTGAGAATGTATTTAGTATTCTCTGCAGCGACGAAACTAGGTTTCTGTGGGTGGGGGATTTTTCTTCCTTTTCTGAGTACTTAATCTAACTCTAGTTTCAGCCGCGATTTCTCGAGTCTTGAATACTCAATTTAAATCATATAAATATTAAGCGGTAAAAGTTACCAAAATCGAGTTGCAAATTTTTAATTGACGAGGTATGGTATGTATTCTTAAAATGTAAACTCCAGCTAAAGACTTAAAAAGTGAAACATTTTCCGTTCCTATTATCTTTTTCTTTTCCGCTCGGAGTGGGAGGAGGGTAGGGATTACAACACACAAGAACTGCCCCCTAGTTCCGATTTTCCGACTCAGTGTGAGGTTTTTCCTCAATGAAGTTATACACATGATCGACAATGAAGTTATACACCTAATGCAAGCTGGTTCCATTTTGGGTTTTTCCTTTCATTCTTCAAAGGAAAATCATCGAGAAATGTTTAATGAGGTTGCGAAAAATCACAAGGGTTTATCTATAGAGGAGGTTGATGAAAGTCCCTCTTGACTGTAGCCTGTGTTCGTGCTGAAGTTTCGCAAAATGCAGGTTGTTTTTTAGGTTCTTTAATAGATGTTTGGAAATTCTAGAAGTTATTTCTTTTGCTCCTGGTTTCTTCTTTACTCAAATTTTTTTTTCGCTTCTCCTTTGTGCTCTTGTTTTAGTTTGGGCTGCTTGTGTGCTCCTTAATACAATTACTTTTATCGATCAGAAAAAAAAAAGTGATGATCAGTTTTTACAGGCGAGGGGCAAAAAAGAAAAGAAAAAATGTAGATACGAAATACCACACATCAAGTAAGCATGCGAAATAATCCACCATCAAGAACGAGCGAAGACAACCGCATACAGCTTACCAGGAATGACGCAGCAGATGACGTCTGCTTGATCACGAGAAAAGTGTGAAGGGTCATGCGAAGTCATAGGGCTTGTGCGAAGAGAGTCAATGTAAGCGTGCGTGAGTAACACACGCCAGATCCGAAAATAGGGGATTTCTTAGCTGTCCTCCACTATGTAAAACTCCTATATAAGGAGCCAAGCGACCCTGTTCTAGAGAAGGATCTTTTGGGAGAGTTAGATAAGAAATTTAGGAGAGAGAAAGTTTGTTTGCTCTCCAAGTTAAGGTTTTCATATTATTTTGTATCTAGTTGGAAGATTTAATAAAAGTTCTTATAATTCTCATGATGGTTTCTTAGATTGTTCTATAGATCTTGTTAAGGGTGTGGTTGTAGGATTTCCTGCAACTACAAAAAAAACATTAGGTAGAAACCGATCAACATACATGTTCGTGTAGCGCATAATCTCTAAAAAAAATTATTTATTAGAAAAGTCGACTTATGATCAAATTGATATTTTAATGAACTCGGTCGTATAGCCAGGTCACCAACTTGTTTCAGGGAATAAAAATTATCCCCGTTACGTTTTAATTTCACGGCATGAGATTTTATGCTTCTTGCATCTATGCCTAGCTCCATATAATCATATTCATGGACGCTTATTGTTCCATATATATAGATCTCCCATACACTTTCTATATATTATATTCGCCGAGGAAATTTTTTTATATACCGTCTCCGTTTAAAAAAAAGAGATGTATCACTTTCATTTTAGCCTATTTTTAAAAAGCGGAGGGAGTAATATAAATCCGATTTATAATCCAAAAGATATGTTTTTTCTAGTGTTCTTTTTCCAATTTTTGTTTAAAGATATAAACAAATTGGAACTTTAAGAGATACAATGGACTAGAAATTGAAAAACACCACATAAGTAAAAATGAAATCAAAAGAAAATCATTTCATGCTATATTTAAAAACAATCCTTCATTGAACCAAACATTTTCTCGACCGTTAATACTACAAATCATGTTTTCTAACATGATAATTCATTCGCAAACGGCATTTATATATAGATGAAAAAGATACAAATAACTTAATTATACAGGTTGTTCATAAGGAATCGTGCTCTCTTAGGAACCATTTCTTTCTTATTTTTTTGTTTCTAGTTCTTCCTTACGACTCCACAGAAACGGAAAGAGTGCTAATCTCCCTACCTATCCGCACGCTTTTGCGTCAGAGAACATTTACGGATGGGGCAAAGGTATGCCACCTACTGTTATGCCACCTACTGTGGGCAGAGTTATGCCACCTACATTGGGAAGAGTGGGCAGAGTTATGCCACCGATTTTACTGCTCACAAGCCCACTTACACCACCTGTATTGCTGTTACCGAGTGCAGCTAGGCCACCTGTGTTGCTATGTCGTGGCCGACTTAAGCCTCCAGTGTTGCTGTTCCCCAGCACATTCACCCCTTTTGTATTGCTGCCTCCAAGTACGTTTACACCACCTGTGTTGGTACTTCCGGGCAAGCCACCAGTGGTATCCCCAAGGCCACCAGTGTTAGCTAACAAATGCCTCTGTATAAATATATAAACATTTCTGTGAGAATATAGATTTATGCCAATTTTCATATATGAGAAGTTCAAAAAAATATGAAAAAGTGGCCACGGGTAGATGTAAAACACTTTCAGTTGAATTATAGTAGGTCGATAGTTTGTGTCCGCACCTTTCGGACGGCTTCTCAATAAAGTTTCCTGCTTCCATTTTTTTTTCCCAGGCGCTATGTTTTATCAGTATGTGTTTTTAATACGGAGAAAGGTCTTCTTCTTTTTTTCCGAAAGAAAAGGGTTGTTATATTAAAAAAGAAAAAGGCCGAGCCCAAATTACAGGAGTTACAACCTCATCTCAAATATTACAACTACGTTATGGAGAAAGATTACGGAGAAAGGTCTTCTTGTTTGAACTATTACAACTACATCATTTGGAATATTTTCTCTAGCACGAGTACTATTATAGAGAGTTTAAGTATACTTACAGCGTCAACAACCATTGATGCTATCATCATTATCATAACAAGAAAACAGATACTCTTAGCCATAATCTGATTATCTGAGGCTGAGCGACTATCAGTTAAAGAGAAGATAGCTTAATTGGATAGATGATGGAATGAAGGTATGAGAGTACTTGCTTGTATTGTATCCATAACATGCAATGCGAGTCTATTTATAGAACTTCCTTTTAGCTAGGTTCAATTGAAATAAGGAGACACTATTGAAGATATTTAAAATATCTTCAGTAATAACGATGACTAAAATATTCTTCTGCCTCATAAGTCATAATAACGATAAAAATGTATAAATGCAACTATTTCCATTCATGTTCAGGCAATTCTAACTAGTTGGTCTAAATTAACGTACGTGACTTGTTTCCTTCCACTCTATCTGATGAAAAATACTCCTACGTACCATACTGAAAATCACATCAGAAAAATTAAATTATCATCACATCACATGCAACAGTCAACTCACACTTATATGGACAATGATATTTTGTTCCTATCTCCTTGTACTTGAATATTTTCTACTGACTTTAGCTCAAAGGAGACAAATAAATGTCGGTACCCGAATCCGATTATGCGTCCATGAGAAAGACTTGATACTTTCACGTTTTATTCTAATTTCTAAGCTCAATTGCACCTACGTACGTTAAAATAACCATGCATGCCATTTTTTAGATACAAAATGAATCAATTATTTTAGCTCAATTGCTCCTATGTTGCATCCTGTTCACTAAAACATAGGATAAGCGAATGCTTAATCAACAAAATAAGTTCCGAAGTTCTTCTGTTGTGAACTAAAAGCCCTACTATTTCAGTTTTTCTTTCTTTCCATAACTGGGGAACAGTTGCGTGTTGCAGTGGGGAACCTTCTAGGATAAAACTTGGAACGATCCTTGCTTTTTCCAAGCCTCTATACAACAAAGTAAAAATCAAACCACACATCGTGTACGTAAGCACAATGAAGAAACATGTGATCGAACTGCATTCTTCACTTTATTATAGCAAAAATGACATTCATCGCTTTATGAATTGTCGACCAAAACTTAGGTTCGGAATTTCTGCAATAAAAATCCATACATGAAACTGACAAGAAGTCTCGTCTCCTGTATTCATTAATTGTTTTCAGCTTCTTGTGTTTAGCATTTAGTTAATTTATACTTGATGCCATTTTCCAATGTCGACATTTTCATCTTCACTGTTCCCAGTACCATGCAAATTGCAAAGACCTGGTGCCTCTTCCCTTTTCTGTACGTAGTGTGACCTGCTGCACAAATTAGGTAGACCCATAGGGTTTTGTTGGCTTGAATACGTACATTGAGTATATGGAATTAGTTTATACGTATTTGAACTTTTAAAAATCGTTAGTAAATTTGCATAAATATGGCATGTAATTAGTCAAGAATAAATATGGCATGTAATCGTTAGTAAATTTGCATAACCGTTTTTATTTTGTATTTAGTTATGCCATATTTGCATAAATATGGCATTTGTAAATATTGGGTTAAACAAACTTAATTTTCCTTCCT
Source organism: Papaver bracteatum (assembly GCA_023529315.1). NCBI lineage: Eukaryota > Viridiplantae > Streptophyta > Magnoliopsida > Ranunculales > Papaveraceae > Papaver > Papaver bracteatum. Next base: position 37,705 of record JAJJWX010001258.1, read on the forward strand.
TTTCTTTCTCTATCTGTCAGAATACAGTATATCCTAGCTAAACGATAACATATGATCCTTGTAAGTTAGGGAATAAAGAGATAGAGAAAGAAAAGGAAAGAAAATTAAGTTAGAAGGATAGTTACGAGTCTTACGACTACCATTGAAATATATCTCCTTTGGATATCATGTTCCAAAAAATCTTGTATATAACTACAAAAATTCAAAAAGAAAGTCTTCTTTAATAACACACAACTGTCCTGTTAGGTTAATGCATTAAAGGGCTGCTCCTAGCTCCAGGAGTCCTGGACTCCAGGGCCCTCTCATTACTGTGAAACCGTTCGTTTCTTCTTCACATTATTAACAACAAGTTAAAGTATTTCTTAGGGAAAAAGGTTAATTTTTTATTTTTCTTGAGGGAAATAGGTTAAAGTGCATCGAAGATAAAGAAAATGACTCCCAAATAAGAAAACCCAGACCCTCGGCCCTCAAATACTAAGCCGAAACCCCGACCTGCAATAACTTTTTTAAGTACTCACCATTGAATTTCAAATTCGTTCTCCAGTGACTCACCAACTCATGAATAACAAGCTCTTAATTTTACTTATAATCATCTGTATCGAAGAAAAAGAAAATGACTCCCAAATAAGAAAACCCAGACCCTCGGCCCTCAAATACTAAGCCGAAACCCCGAACCGCAATAACCTTTTTAAGTACTCATCATTAAATTTCAAATTTGTTTTCCAGTGAGTCACCAACTCATGAATAACAAGCTCTTGATTTTACTTATAATCATCTGCTCATCTATTGCTCTCTCTTTTTTCATTACTCTGCTATTGTTTTCTTCCCAAATGGACCACCCAAAGAATTTTTTTTCTTATCTACCATGACTTGTACTCCAAGCTATCAGTTGTTGAGGTAGTTTTCCAGATTGCATATTCGTTTCATCTTGTAGCGTTTTAGAGCAAGAGCTATGGGTAGTCTCCAAATGGAGACTAACTCTTTCATACAAAGGAGGACTAGTTCATATGAAGGAGGGAACGCACTATGGGAAAAATGAGATGGAAGACTAAACGGGTAACAATATCCCGTCTACTAAAAAAAAATTCAAACCTTTTTAATAAAATAAGAATGGGGGGAAATTTTTGTGTTTAAAAATATTTTAAAACCCAAAACTACGTATACATACATACATACACGGGTGAAACTAAAAAGTCTATCTAGACGGGAAACAGTTTAATGTTTCAAAAAATAAAATAAATCGGGAAGCAGTCCCCCGTTTATTGTCCTTTTTCCTGACGGTGATAGTCCCCCGTCTAATGTTCACTCCCAACCATTTTTTCGCTTGAACGAGTGTTCCAACGAGTTTGGGGGGAAAGTGCGTAGAAACCTACCCATAGCAGCCTATATTTTGATCAAATTGGAAGTGCACTCCTACATTTGAAAGAGTGACACTACCCATAGCTCTTGCTCTTTGGAAGTAGGTTCAGATTTTCCTTACAAATTAACTTACTGTTAAAGAGTAAGTGATTAACATTTTCTTCCTCTTGGTGACAAAGGCAGCTGAGTTTCTAAAACGTTACAATCTCTTCTATTGAGATTATCAACAGTTGATTTTGTGTTTTGAATGGCTTACCAATATTTTAGGTTATGGAGATTTTAGTGGTCTGGCTACTGTTCTACTTTTTGCTTTATATTATGCTACATATACTTGGTGTTTCCATGCCAAGGGAAAGATTATCAAAAGGACAAACCGCCTATGTGGACACTCTAAATATTGTGTCCAGAAAAACAAAAGGATAAAACCTTTTTAGAGAATGACATATCTCACACGAAATATTAGACGCGCGGAAAAATAATACATGTGGGACAGTTTTGGGAAGCTTTTTGAGATATGTTAAAAACATTGTTAATCAGAATGCTCGACATACTTTTGACATTTTAGTACTCAATATCTTTATTTGCGATTGTCGACATAGATGAAGAGAAATAACTGAAGGATAAATATATAACAAACATGAGCAAGCTACCTAGGATAACATTATTACAAACACGTTATTGGTAGACGCTCTCTTAGGAACCATTTCTTTCTTATTTTCCCCTTGCTCTTTCTTTAGTCTTCACGTACGATACTTGTGACTTACCGAAAAATTGTGCCTGACATGCCTGGGTGAGCAGGCCGTAACTTCCTCGATGCGCCATGATCCGGGCCTTAAATCTAGGCAAATGCACGTCCATTTTCCCTTGCAAGCATGCTCGTGGATTATGATGTAGATAACTTAGCTTCCACACCGTTCCAAACTCACCCATGTCCGCTAAAGGATATAAGGCCATAGGGCCAAGGCCAATGCATCTTGCATGCATCACTGGCTTTGCCTCAACGTAGGATATTCATCACTGAATTTCCTATCTAGCCGAGCAACCGTCAAACTATTTAGGCATAGGCCGCTCTAAGCCTTTTGTCAATTCCCTACCTTACCACGCTTACCGACTTCGTAGAGCTTGATATGAAGTGTGAGCATCCACTTGCTAGCATGGAACTAAGCCTCATCAAGCTTGGTCGTAATCATCTCTTGCATCGATCTACCGATCCATATGATATGAGAGGCCAACGTGCCGCAATCATCTCTCAAATAGATGATATGAGCGACAAAATGATGTATCGGCAATGCTGCAACTCATTGCGGCTGCCTACGTACCCCTCCCTACTCTAAATGGATTAAGCACAGACCGTAGTGCATACACGATGGGACAGCAACTTAAACCAACTCATTTGCAAAGACGTGGCTAAGCAATAATGGTAATGGCCTGTCCATATAGGCCGTTCCGTCAAGATGCATAATGATTATGCATCATCGGGTCTGCGGTGTGGCATAATGATGCCTAAGCATCAAACACCCTCTTCCCAAGGCTACGCAGCTATAAATGATCCTTAGGCATCATTTATACTCTTCGGGCTAAGCTATGAAGCTTACTTGGCACATAGTCCGCATATACACCTTCAACCAACTACCACACCCTATATATGTCCTAATGGAATTTCTAAAAGTTATAATTAGGGACCAAATTGACATGCCTGCTTCACTATTCATCCGCAATGATTGCTTTTATATGTAATGATTGCTTTCATACGCAATGATTGAATACTATGATTGCACACAATGATTGCGTACAATGATTACGCATAATGATTGTGTAACATTTGTCCGGCCAGCCCTTTCTGACCTGATGAACAATGATTATGCGATATTGGCTCTAGGCCAATAGCCTTCATAACGCGCAAAGATTACGTTGTGCGAGCTCAAGGCTACCTACCCAACTAGCCTAATGCATCATGATGATGCAACATTGGCCCTTGGCCAATATGCTTACGCGATGTACCTTTCTTTGCACCAAATATGTCCCCTGGCCAAATGCATCTTACTATGCAAAGGAAGCTTTGGATGAAGCTTCATCTCGAGCCATGGCGCATCTTTTAGCATGCGCCATGCAAAAAATACGGGTCTTACAATACTAGAGAGCTTATGCATGCCTCGTCGCTCGCTTCTGAGCATGTTAATTTAAACATGAGGCAAGTTCATGCCACCTGTGTTGCCATTTCCGAGTAGATTTACACCACCTGTGTTGTTGTTCCCCAACACATTTACGCCACCAGTGTTGGTACTTTGAGCACATTTTTACCACCTGTGTTGCTATTTCTGAGAAGATTTGTATCACCAGTGTTGCTGCCTCCTAGAAGATTAGTGCCATCTGTGTTGCTTCCCCCAAGCAAATTTGTACCTCCGGTGTTGCTGTCTCCGAGAAAATTTGTGCCTCCGGTGTTCTTATCCCCGAATAAACCACCTGGAATGGCACCCCCGAGCAAGCCACCAGTGTTAGCTAACCGATGCCTGTATAAAAATTTATAACCATTTTCGTAAGAATAAATAAAGGAAAACTGATAATGCCAACATTCATATGTTACCACGAACAAAATAAAAACGGCTATTGAGATGGATGCGATGCATTTTGAGGCCGAGTACAAAGCCAACGATTGGTTTCGTAATTTTATTTTATTGTTTTGTATAACATCTTTAAAAGTTACTATTATGCCTTGATTTGTTGATCGCGTAAAAAAATAAATTACAGATTATTTTTCTAACATGACATTGATATATGTGGGGAGATTAAGTATACTTACAGTGTCGACAACCATTGATGTTATCATCATAATCGGAACAAGAAAAAGAACCATTTCTGATTATCCAACTGATACTCTGACAAAGAGAATATAATTTGATTGGGTAGATGTTCGAATGTATGAGACTTGTAGTGTTTACCCATAACAATGCGATCTCTTTTAGGTTCAACTGGAAAAATATAATACAATCTGGTATTAGGTTTTGTATCTCAAATCTGATAAGGTTACAACTGAAACAGAAAAAGAATAGGATTTGCTGATGAATTGGATGACTAAAACTAAAAAAGAAGAATAGGTAAGCAAGAATAGTTACAACAGAATAGTAGGGAGACCTAGTAGAATACAACAACTTGAGCTATGTACGTGTGAAGTTTAATACCCCCCCCCCCTCAAATTGGAGTGGTAGAGCCTGAACGAACGCCCAACTTGCCAACTAGTCGACCAAATTGTGGAGCTCCCAAAGGCATAGTGAAAACGTCATCCAATTGATCAGAAGATGGTAGATGCTTTGGAAGAATCAAGCCACATAATAACTTTTCGAGGACAAAATAAAAATCAATCTCAATGTGCTTTGTTCTTTCGTGGAATACTGGATTTTGAGAAATTTGAATTGCTACTTGACTATCACATGATACAGTGATAGGGAGAGGACAAGGAAAATGCAAGTCCTTAAAGAGATAAACTAGCCATTGAAGTTCAGCTGTTAGATTTGCCAAAGAACGATATTTAGCCTCAATGGAGGAACGAGCCAATGTGGGTTGTTTCTTGGATTTCCATGAGATAGGACTGTCACCTAAGGTAACAAATTATCCAGTGGTGGAACGATGAGTGAATGGACAACCTTCCCAATCAGAGTCTGTATAACCATGGAGAGATGGAGAACTAGAGGAAGACATAAAAATATCGTGACCTAAAGTTCCTTTAAGATAGCGTAATATACGCTGAGCAACATCCACATGAACTGATCTTGGATGCTGAAGAGATTGACTAAGATAATTAACAGAATAAGTGATATCCGGACGAGTGACAGTAAGATATAACAAACGAGCAATTAAACGTCTGAATGAACTCGGATCAGTTAACTCTACACCATCGGTGGGGAGTAACTTGAGATGTGTATCCATTGGAAAAGTGGATACACGAGCCCCTGTAAGGCCAGAATCTTGCAGAATATCAAGAATATATTTTCGTTGACATAGAAAAATACCTTTGGAAGATCTAGAAACCTCAATGCCCAAAAAATATTGTAGGCGACCAAGATCTTTAATGGAAAAATGAGATTCAAGACGTAATTTGAGAGAGTTGATGAAAGTAACATCCGTACCAGTGATACGGATGTCATCAACATAGACGATAACAAAAATTAAAGTTGTTCCCTGACGATATGTGAAAAGTGAATTATCACATAGAGATTTCGTAAAGCCTTCAGAAAGCAAAACGGAAGACAGTTTCGCAAACCACTGACCAGAGGCTTGTTTAAGGCCATATAACGATTTTTTAAGTTTAAAATCCTTAGACCCACCTGTACGTGCTAGACTAGAGGGATTATTCATATAGATTTCTTCATCCAGGTCGCCTTGAAGAAATGCATTGTTCACGTCTAATTGATGGAGAGACCATCCTTTGATAGCTTCAATAGAAAGTAAAACACGAACAGTAACAAATTTGGCCACCAGAGCAAAAGTATCATAGTAGTCAATACCTTCTTGTTGTGTATATCCCTTGGCTATAAGGCGAGCTTTATAACGTTCAATGGAGCCATCAACATTGAACGTTATTTTAAAGATCCATCTACAACCAATGGCAGTTTTTCCAGGTAGTAAATCGACTTCAATCCAAGTGCCGTTAATTTCCAAAGCTATAATTTCTTTGGCGATGGCAGCACGCCATTTGGGACATTTATTTGCCTGAGAAAATGACTGGGGTTCTGTATTGAGGATGACATAAGCCAAGAAAGCCTTATGAGATGGACTGAATTTGTCATAAGACAAATATTTGGTCATCGGATAACGAGACTCAGACATGCAAGTAGTGGTAGGATTTCTTGCATTAGCAGCAGAACAATGATAATCCTGCAAATATGCAAATGGATGACGGTCTCGAATGGGACGAAAATGTGATTCAGAATGTGTAGGTTCTATACTAGGAGAAGATTGTGGATTGACAGGTTGAGAAGTAGCAACAGGTGGAGATACGATACCATGTGAGTCAGGATGGAACTAGGGATTCGCAGATTCAAGTGACGGAACTGACGCTGTAGAGTCTGATATGGCAGACCGAGATGGAAATTTGATGCTAGAAAATGGATATTTTCCTGAAGACAAGGTACCTTGTGAATCACTTTGAATGTCAATGAGTGGTGCAGCGGAAAGATCAACAGGTATTGCGGGATTCGATTGTCCAGTATGATACATTGGACAACAAGGAGATTATTCCGGGTTAGAGGTATCAGCACAGAAACTTGGGGAATCAAGTATAGAATCATACGTGATATCGTCAGAGGGAATGTCTGATATAGATACTGACTTAGTGAGAGACGTAGATAAGTCATTAAAATTGAAAAAATTCTCACGAAATACCATATCTCGGGAAATATATGTGGTTTTGGATTCAAGATCATAAATTGTGTAACATTTTTTTCCATAAGGATAGCCAATCAAGATGCCCGGCTTGGCACGTTGATCAAATTTGTGAGTTGGTCTAAGATTCCTACCAAAACATAAACAACCAAAAACTCGTAGATAAGAGTAATCAGGAGGAGCATTTAAAAGAACCTCATGCGGAGATTTATTGGATAAAACTGGGGTAGGCAATTTATTGATGAGATATGTCGCAGCTAATATGCATTCACCCCAGAATTGAATAGGAATATTTGCTTGAAATCTTAAGGCACGTGCCACATTGAGTAAATGGCGATGCTTTCTTTCAACAATGCCATTTTGTTCTGGAGTATAGACACAACTTTGTTTGATGTAAAATTCCATGTTCATGGAACCAAGATTGAAGAGCATTGGATTTGAAATCTGAGCCATTGTTAGACTGAAAGGTCTGAAGTTGTGGAATAAGTAATGTACTGATACCAGAGGAGGTTCTGGTGATTTTCTTTCCAAATTGTTTGACAACAAAAGCAAAGAAATATTTGAGAAACTTTAAAGTTTCGGATTTGACTTGCATCAAAAACATCCAAGTACAGCGAGAATAGTCATCTACTATGGTGAGAAAATACTTAGCATTAGTTAAAGATGCAATAGAAAATGGTCCCAAAATGTCAGCATGAACCAATTGAAAAGGATGTTTAGATAAAGAAACACTGTTATTGAATTTCAATCGAGATTGTTTTTCCCGAGGGCATACATCACATAAGTGCCTAAACGAAGAACTAATGTAAGCAAAATTGCGAGCTAAAAAATTAAAACAATCCACATGTGGATGTCCTAGATGACAATGCCATTTGTCGAATGGCTTATTCGCAACTAAAGAAGAAACAGATGGCTGAAAAGTAAAATGGTAGAGGCCAGCAATTTGCTTACTCCATCCAATCTCCATTCTCGTGTGAAGGTCCTGGAAGACACAAGAATCATGTGAGAAAGTAATACAGCAGTTTGCTGAGCTTGTAAGCTGACTGACGGAAATCAAGTTGAATTTGAAACTTGGAATGTAAAATACATTGAGAAACGTAATAGTTGGAGAGAGTTTAACAATCTCAGTGTGTGTCACTGGTATGTTAGAGCCATCAGGTAGTTGAACCATTATAGGATTCATGACATACATGTAAGATGTGAAACAGGATAAACTAGAACAAATATGATGTGTAGCACCACTGTCAATAATCCAAGTAAGTGAAGTACATGAGAGAATCATACCTGCGCAGTTAGCATACGATGCTATGTTTGGTCCAGCATTGTCAGGCTCAAGTAGTGACATCAGGCGAGCATACTGTGAAGGAGAAATCGCTAGAGCTGCTGGAATAGGGTCAACAACGTGCATAGAAAGAGCAACAGCAGCAACATAAGATGATGCTTGGTTTCTCGGCTTTGGTGGGTTTCTTGGATATCGATTCAACTTCCAACAGGTCTGACGAGTATGACCATGTCTATAGCAGTGATCACAAAATCGACGGAGGCGTTTTTTGTTTCTATTTCCATTGCCAGGGTTATGTGAAGAGGTCTGCTGAGATCTATACGAATCGCTGCGAGAAACATGTAACGCAGTGGAATCAACCTGAGGGATAGAGGAGGAGTTTATACCTTGCTACTCTTCCTCCTGGCATATAAAACTATAGAGCTTAGCAGCATATGGCATGGGTTCCATCAACAAACATTGGATGGGAAGTGATGAGAATCGATCATGCAATCTTTGAAGAAACTCCATAGACCGATCTTGATTGTGGTGATCAACAAAGTCCTTCCCAACACCGCAGATGCATGGTAGCAAAGGTCTGAAGAAATCTAGTTTATCCCAGAGAGTTTTCAAGTCAGTAAAGTAGACAACGACACTTAGGGTTTCCTGCTTCAGAGAAGAGATCGACTGTTTCAGGGAAAATAGCTTAGGTGCGTTTTTATGAGAGAAGCGGTGTTTGATTTCCAACCATTGAGCCTTTACAGAGGGAAAAGCCATAACACTAGATCGGATTACCGGTTCCACAGAATTTGCAACCCTGCTGCCAACTAGGTCATCTGCACAAGTCCAATGGAGGAGATCAGTTGGATCGTCTGGTTTTTTGATTGTTCCATCGATATATCCGAGTTTAGCTTTAGCACTTAGGGCTTTTGTGACTCCTCGTTCCCAGATGCAATAGTTTTCAGTGGTAAGAAGGGGTGTGAAGATAACAGTTTTGGGGTTGTCAGCCGGATTCACATAATAGGGAGATGATGGAGATAAAACTGAATCCTTCTTTGAAGAGGTTGAATCGTTCTTGGGTGAAGAAGGAGGAGTTTGAGTTTCATCTTCAAGTGTCATGTTTGATCAGTTGTAGAAGAGAGAAAGAAAATAAAATAACCTAGCTCTATATTACCATAATACAATCTGGTATTGGGTTTTGTATCTCATACAACTGTACTTAGATTTGATTCATTAAGATATTTATATATGATTACATCTGATAAGGTTACAACTGAAACAACAAAAGAATAAGAGTTGCTGATGAATACGACGACTAAAACTAAAACAGAAGAATAGGTAAGCACGAATAGTTACAGCAGAATAGTAGGGAGACCTAGTAGAATACAACAACTTGAGCTATGCACGTGTGAAGTTTAATAAAAGAACGTAGGTAAAATTCTTATTATTAACTACAGAACATATTTTCCTTTGGATGCACGAAATTCTTAGTCTAATGGCCTGCAACCGTTCATGCGTTCTAAGGAGTGGGTCTAAAGCAACTTACGTGACTTTTTCTGTTCCACGCTATGTGATGATGGCAAGTGCTATACTAAAAATCATATCACACGTAAATTAAAATATTAAATTATCATCATATCACTGTAAATGAATATTTCCTCCCCTGGCTACGATGGGAGTGGTACCAGGCTATGATTATGGGTACCATCAAGTCTTCAACTAGGACATTATTTAGGAGAATTATATTTTGTTGTATCTTATATCTACTTTTTCATGATCTTTCTTTTTTTTGAATCATTAGTGACTATATGTTTAATTAGATAAGGATTACACGAGGATAATAAATTAGATAAGGACTACATGAGGATAAGTTATTCATATAGAGTCATTTATTGCAATTTCAATTAAAAAAAATAGGTATTATACACGATGGCAGATTATTGCCGAGAAGGTTCCTTGTTGGCCCTATGTTATTCTGCTTAATTGGTTTCCCTGTATATATGGTGGTCACTGTGGGATTTCCCTAATCAAATGGTACTTGCCAGTTACCAAGGTGGTTTCAAGCTCTTGGAGTTATGCGCTAGAGATTTACACGACTAGGATAGGCAGTACTGCGTCAACAACCATTGAGGGTCATCATTATCATAACAAGAAAAGAAATAGTAGATGAAATACTCGCTCTTCCCCATTTCTCGTAATCTAAATGAGCAACTTGATACGGTCTTACTAACGAAAGTGAATATAGATGAGTGAATTGGTACGAGACTTGTATTGTGTCCATAACAATGCAAGCTCTATTTATTGAACTAGTATTGAGCTAGGTTCATTTGGATTTTGAAATAAGAGCTGACAGTTGACTGACAGTTCATATTTAAATATCAACTACTTAACCATAGGGGACGGCCTAGTGGTTTGACACTCACCAGAGCACAAACTGGATGTCGATCAAGAGTTTTATTATTTCTAATGCATGGTCACTCTTACAATAAATACATTAACCTGGCCAGGTATGTATCAGGAGCCCCAAGGTTTAACCTTTCCTAGGATTTAGTCACGGTAGTCTAGATACCCTAGCCAGACAAAATAAATAAACATCTACTACTTTAAATAAATGCAACAACTGTACTTGGCTGCTGCATTCTAGCTAACGTCTAAAGTAATATAGTAGTGACCTGCCCCCTTCACTTCTTGTCTGAATACAGATACTAAAAGTCTAAAATTACATCACAAGAAAAATAATTAATTATCTTCACATGCAAGCTAGTAAACTCACGGACTCACAGTACATGCATGGATTGGGCATTTTGGACGTACAATTGTAATTTGATTCTATCAACTAATAATATCTTTGCTTCTCCACCAATATACCATGATTGAGATTGTAATTGTTTTTTTCTTGTTGGTTGAAAATGTATTTAGTATTCTCTGCAGTCTGCAGCCAGGAAACTAAGAATCTATGGGTGGAGGTTACACTTAATTTTCCTCTTTTGAGGAGTACTCACTCTAGTTTCAACCGCGATTTCTCTTGAATACTCAAACTAAATCCTTATAACTTCGTTAACAGTAAAAAGTGGTAAAAGTTACCAAAATCGACCGGCAAAATTCTAATTTGATGAGGCATGGATGTACGTAGAATTCTAAGAGATCAATCCTTACACTGGGTTAGAAGACCACGCTTGATTAAAACGTAAACTAAAGACTTAAAAAGTGAAACATTTTAGGGAATTTTTGTTGCTATATATTGGGAATAATGATGAGATAGACTTTTTTTCCTTTCGGAGTGGGAGGATCCCTGGTCACAACACACAAAAACTGCGCCCTAGTTCCGTGGTTGATTCTCCACGTGAAGTTCTTCCTCAATGAAGTTACGCACATGACCGAAAAAGAGTGATGATAAGTATTCACCGGTGAAGGGCAAAGTGAAAAAAAATATTGGGTTAAAAACGATCCACACGTTTGTTCGGGTAGTGCACAATCTCTAAATATTTTTATCTTAATTGAAAAGTCGATTTAAGATCAAAATAATACTTTAATGTATTCGGTCATAAAACCGGATCACTAATTTGTTTCAGGGGGAAAAAGCCTCATTTACATTTATTTCCTCTCTTGAAGCACTAGTGATACCCGGTGTCGTTAGAAATGTCAAATGTGGTTAAAATTCAGTTAGTATAAAATTTGAAAAAAGACACGTAATTTTTGATACATCTACCCCTATCATGTATAATAATGCGAATAGTTATATAACCGTAAATGAAGAAGAAAAGGTGTGAGTATTTAGCTAAAACGAATTTTTTTTTTGAAGGAATCGATCAGGTAGAAATTATGGCTAATCGATCGGATGAATCTGTTGGTAGGTTGCTTCCTATTTGGAATTAAGTTGTTGCCCAGTCTCACAATAAGATGATGATTAGAGAGAGTAAGGAATCATGTAGAGAAATGAATGATCGACTTGTGCAGTTAGAGGTGAGAATTTAACTTGTCGTATATTAGATCTTCTATTCTTGATGAATTCAAACTTGATTATGCACCTCATACTGCCGATCTGGTCTTAATATTGGAAGGAGCTCAAAATGTGTCTGCAACGGAGTATCACCCTCTCACAGGTCAAGTACAAAAGCCAATAACAACCACGAGGCTAGCACTAGCATGATTGTTCGCTACAATGAAAGAGACTCAACTCATGCCACTCCAAGTCCTATCAGGAGATCAAATGAGGTCCAAGTGCCAGAGAGATTCCAAGCTTGCAAGGAGGTTGCCGAGGCGAAAATTGGTGAAACAAATCCACAGATGATGATACATGGATTACCAATAGGTCTTAGAGCCTACGCTGTGTTTTTGCCGACTGCTTATGTGGAGGATGCTCATGTCTACAGGCCGACTTCAGAAATCAAGTATGCTGGTGAAGCTGTTTCAATTTTATCACATGGCCCAAGGATCGAATATCCTACGAGTATACTTCTTAATCTTCTTTGATCTTTTTGGAGTGTTCAGGAGACTTAACTTTTCATAACAAACATCTAAATCACTTCCACATTTTTTTGTATGTTGTGTGTATTACATTGGTATGTGAATACTGTTAGACTGGTTGTGGTTTAATTTGAATGAATCTTTCAGCTTCAGAACCAGTTTATGTTTTATTTTATGAAAGTTTCATTCAGTTGTTTCTTCACATTTCACAACATAAACAAAGTCCCAAAAGTGAAATAGGGTTTTATTCACAAATTATAGACAGTTGTGTTAGAGATTTCTACTACACAACCCAAATATTGTGAAACAAAGTCTTATTAATAAACCGGTGTTCTACAATTCTAGAAAGGACAGTGCGGGATAGATTTATAAGCTAGTAGCGTTTCAACCCTTGGATCATAAAAAATAACCATCTTTCACATGGGGATAGATGTCATATAATACTTAATTGCAAATAGCTCCTTATCATGTATAAACTTAAGTTAGAGAATACTTTTCTCGCACTTTATTGTGTCTATCAAATACCCCCAAACTTATTTATTTGCTAGTCCTCGATCAAATTTTATATAGAAAATAAAATGACTACACTTAGCACGTGCAGCAAGCCGTTAAACCTCTAGGTGGCCCTAGCATCCGAGTGTTGTCTCGGGAGGGTTTACCAGAGGTGTACCAACAAAACCTTTACTCCAGACCCTAGCTATCTACGTAGAACCTTGGATGGCACTAAAGAATCTCCTTGGTTGGCATACTCTCATTGACTACAAGAGGAAGTACCCTGATGCGAAATTCCAATTATTATACACGAGTTTGCACTCAAGCATACTAAAATTCATATATAAGTGACAGATCTCTACTCAAAACGTTTCTGGACATCATAACCAGAGTGAACCAATCACATGGAAAGATTAAGAAGATGGATATAGAGAAAAACATAGATGGTTTTGATGTGAACAGTGTTTCCCATATCTGTCTGAAGGCCTCTACCAAGATGAACCTATCCTATTGAACCTATACAAGGGAACCAGTGGTCGACTTTATTGAATTTATTCCGGTTGGTCTGGTCTCAATTCATTTTATTTTTTTAGATGTTATTTTTTGGGTACCTGGGGGTGCCCTTATCCAAAATGAGGGTGCTTTTAGTACTTTTCTCGGAGGGGGGGGGGGGGTCCAAATAGCACTTTTTGAGCAAGTTTTTCCACACAAGTGTACTTATCCAAAAACACATACACAAACATAAAAATACCATAATAAGTACAAAATCAAACACTAACTATGGAGACACTAAGGACAATTCAGACACACAAATGTGTCTATCATTTAGCATCTTTGTTGTTTCCTATTTCAGAATCAAAATCTGAAGTGAACATTTGAAAATAAATGGAACATAATATTCTTTGGAAGTATCCTCTCCTCCAAAAATACTGGGTAAATTTAAACCTTAGCCTAATTTCCTCCTTATCTCTTTGATGAAGATGATAGCTTAGGTGGATCTGGTGAAATTGAAGATTAGGGTAATGATGATGCGATGGAAGTTTACTATCTTGGTGGAAGAGATGTTGAAGGAGACGGTGTTTTTACGGGGATTCTACTTCAATGTAGTAGTTCCTACTTAATTTTAAGATTGTGATGATATGTATTCTTGTTAAAGAAGAAGGCATCGCAAATTTTAATATAACTAGAAAGCAAAAAATAGGCGTTAATGAAAAAGAAAAAAACAAAACCAAAATTTGCTTACTGATGATAAAGTAGGTGAACAAAATGATTTTGCTTACTGAATTGAATTCCTTAATCATGTTTCAAATATCAGATTCACTTCAACGGGTTCTAAAACCATCGATGATCGATTTTATAATCTGTGGTAAAACACAGTTTCCAGAAAAATTTTCAGAAGTGATTGGACTGACGCTAAAGTGTACCTATTATTAAATGTAAAACATGGAAAGGATTAGCTTGTAATTATAAATACTTATACTGCTTTAAAATACTTAGATAGCCGTACGAATATAACAAATGCTACTTGAAAAAGCGGGGGTCTAACAACCTCACCCAATATTTCGATTAGCAATCGGTATGGACTAACTCTAATATAATTTTAAGAGAATCAACTAGACATTGAGACTCAATCTTAATAAAATGTATATCAAGGAGTTAATATCTCTATCTCTCGATTTGATTTATACTCAAGAAAATAGAAATATGCGAGTATTTATCAAATACAAGAGATATAAACTTGGATCGTATCAAACACAAATATCCAAGGATCAATCAATTTCCAATCAACAATCAAAGGCTGGATTTGACATTTGATTGATACAACGCACAACCTGTGTTATTTCAATTATATAAAAAAATATAATGTGGAATAGAAATAACACAGACACCAGAAATTTTGTTAACGAGGAAACCGCAAATGCAGAAAAACCTCGGGACCTTGTCCAAATTGAAAACCACACTGTATTAAGCATCTACAAACACTAGTCTACGACATACTAACTTCGGTCTAGACTGTAGTTGAACCTTAATCAATATCACACTGATTCAAGGTACAGTTGCGCTCCTTACATCTCTGATCCCAGCAGTATACTACGTACTTGATTCCCCTAGCTGATCTCACCCACAACCAAGAGTTGCTACGACCCAAAGTCGAAGATTTGAATAAACAAATATGTATCCCACAAAAAAGTCTACAATAATAGATAAATGTTTCTCCTACAGATAAACCTACGAGTTTTGTTTTGTCTTTTGATAAAATCAAGGTGAACATGAACCAATCACTAACCCGGACTTATATTCCCGAAGAACAACCTAGAATTCTTGATCACCTTGTTAGAGCATTGCTCGGTCGAACTCTCATGCGTTGCTATCTCGTCAATATTAGTGATCAAAACTATAAGTCTTGATTTATAGTCTACTATATCTAAGGTCTCGTACTAGGATAGAAAGTGTAGTTGAGCTCAAGAACTTCATGGAAATCATCATCAAAGATAAAGGACTACTCAAGGAACTGGTGGATCTTCATCGACTAGTTTTCTATGTGGAGACTTGAACTTATCTATCACTCAAAATTATATTTATCTCCTATATTGAGACAAAAGTCGTTTTTCTATATAGGCTTAGATTATACACATTTGGTAATTTGAGCCGAGTTTATCTCGCCTATCTATTTCTCCAAATATGTGTTGGTAAAGCCTTCACTTTATCCAAGTTCATCTTTACCTAGTGACGAAACTCATGTTAAGTTTCAATCACTTTGAAAATTGCTCTGACGAAAAATGGTTTGTGAATAACAACTATATAACGTCCTCTGAGAATGTTTCAATGATTGAAATGAAAGTTTAGACTATATAACCATTGGAGGATATGAGAATTGTTGTGGAAACACATATATGTATAAGTCCTTATTCCTTAAACTGAAGTTTGCGAACTTTGTTGATCAAGAGAACCGGAGAAGTGCGCGAACTGGAGGAAGTTCTCGACCCGAGAATTTTGGTGGAGTTTGTGAACTCCAACCGGGAACTTAATTACGCAAACCCAGTCTGCGAACTTGATTAGGTTATGTCCAAAAACAATATTTGTGAACTTATCTTTATAAACTAAGGAATTCAATTACAAACCGTGGATATATAGTTCATGAACCGATTCGAGTGAATCAAATTGTTTTTGCTTCAATTGTGTCTTGTGTGGTACATGAGATTTCCTTGCAATTGAACAACTCTCTAACTAGTTCATTTGAGTCATTTGAACTATTTATGGTGAAGAATAATATGGTTGATATGAAAGTTATGATATGGCTAACCATTCGGTTTACTATTTTTGAACCAACTAATGTACAAGGATGGGTACGGTTTCACAATCATACAAATGTGTATTTCATGCGTGTACAACAAGATATGTTTTTGATCTAATGGTTCATAAATATTAGCTTGAATCTAATCAGGTTTTCATCTATCGGTGAGTATTGAATGCTTTGTTACTAAGCTAACATTGATTGCAAACCCTGATTTCAAAGACTATATAAGGGAGAACTATAGCAACTGTGAAACCTAATCCCCACACATTCTGTGTGATACTAGTTGTGCTAAGCTAGATTCGATTCTCCTTTAACCTTTGGTTTCTTCTTCTAAACTAGGTTAACGACTTAAAGACTTCATTGGGATTGTGAAGCCATACTGATACTACTTTTCTTGTAGTTGTGTGATCTAATCTTGCTGTTTCTATCATACGAGTACAATTGTAACAATTAGCTTGAGATTTCTATCTCTGGTAGGCAAGATATAAAAGTAGTCACAATCATCTTCGTCTCATCGTTTGTGATTCCACAATATCTTTTTTCACTGCTTAGATTAAGATTATTATGAGGTGATTCATAATACTGAGTTGTTCTTTGGGAATATAAGTTTGATTTATCAATTGGTTGTCGTTCACCTTGATTTATCAAAATACGGAACAAAACTCGTAGGTATATTCGTGGGAGACAGATTTATCTATTACCGTAGACTTTTCTGTGTGATATAGATTTGTTTATGAAAGTCTTCGACTTTGGGTAGTAGCAACTCTTAGTTGTGGGTGATATCAGCTAAGGGAATCAAGTACATAGTATCCTACTGGGATCAGAGACGTAGGAGCATAACTATACCTTGTATCAGTGTGAGATTGATTGCGGTTCAACTACAGTCTAGACCGAAGTTAGTTTGGAGTAGGCTAGTGTATGTAGCGGATTAATACAATATATTCTTAATCTG
Organism: Papaver bracteatum; assembly: GCA_023529315.1. Classification (NCBI taxonomy): domain Eukaryota; kingdom Viridiplantae; phylum Streptophyta; class Magnoliopsida; order Ranunculales; family Papaveraceae; genus Papaver; species Papaver bracteatum. The sequence goes on from JAJJWX010001258.1 coordinate 54,913, forward strand.
GACTAGGTCCCGGGGGTTTTCTGCATTTGCGGTTTCCTCGTTAACAAAATTTTGGTATCTATGTTATTTATTTTCCGCATTATATTTTTTATATAATTGAAATAATACAGGTTGTGCATTGTTCAATCAATTAGAATATCCGACCTTTTGGTTGTTGATTAAAATTGATTGACACTTGGATATGGTTCTTTGGTACCATCCAAGTTATCTCCTTGTATTTGATAAAGACTCGCAGATTTCTAATTTCTTGAGTAAATATCAAATCAAGCGAGAGAGATATAAATTCTTTGATGTATTTTTATCTAGATATAGTCTGACTGTCTAGTTGATTCTCTAGAAAGTATATTGGAGGTTGTCCATACAGATTGCTAATAGAAATATTAGGTATGGTTGTTAGACCCCCGCTTTTTCACACCTCATAATAATTTAAATCGTATGGTAGAGAAATTAGATATTGCAGAATCACAAACGATGAGACGAAGATGTTTGTGATTTCTTTGTATCTTGCCCTATCGGAGATATAATCTCAAGCCAATTATTCAATTGAACTCGTACGATAGAAAATAGCAAGATCAGATTTCTCAACTATAAGAAAAGTAGTTTCGTATGGCTTCACAATCCTAATGAAGTCTTCAAGTCATTAATCGACAGGGTCTCAAGAAGAAACCTACGATTAAGGAGAATCGACTCTAGCAAAACCAACTAGTATCACACAGGATGTGTGGGGATTAGTTTTTTTTAGTTGCTAGATGTCTCCCTTATATAGTTTTCAAATCAGGGTTTGCAATCTAAGTTACCTTGGTAACAAAGCATTTAATATTCACCGTTAGATCAAAAACCTGATTTATACAAGCTAATATCTTTCAACCGTTATATCTAAAGTTAGCTTGCCACACACAAATGAAATGTTTTTTATTTAGGTTTGAGTAACCGTACCTAAACATGTAAATTTGGTTGGTTCATGAATAGTTAACCAATGGTTAGCCATACGAGCACTTTCATATCAACCATATTCATCTTTCTCATAACTAGTTCAAATGACTCATAAGAACTAGTTCAAGAGTTGTTCAATTGCAAGGAAATCTTATGTAACTACACAAGACACAATTGAAGCAAAATCCGTTGGATTCACTCGAATCAATTCATGAACAATATAGTCACGGTTTACGAAGATTGCATTCCTTATTGATTTATTGTTTAAGTTCATGAACAACCGATTTGAGAAATAACCATCTTGGGTATGCGTACCTTAGCTACCGGAATTGGGTTTGAAAACCCAGCAGAAATTTTCGGTTGAAAACTTTTATGGGTACGTGTACCTAAGGTGACTGGTTTTTAAGTTCTTAAACTCCAAACTCATCAGAAATTCACGGATATGAACTTTCGCCAGTACTCGTGCGGGTACGCGTACCTAACTTGTCTCCTTCACCAATACCGTATGCACACATATACACGCACTTGGTTTCCGGTACATGGATTTATATACTAATGTGCGAACACACTATATATGCTTATATCCAAAGGTAGTTACGTAATCTCAACTCTAAATTTCAATCATTGAAACATTCTTCTATAATGTTAATAGTCGTTAGACATAAAGAATCGACTATCTTCATCAAAGCTATTTTCGAGATTGAAACGTCATCATGACTTTCGTCACGGATAAAGATGAAAGGTGGTTAAAGAAAAAGATTACTAATACATATTTCGAGAAAAAGATAGACGAGTAAACTCGGCTCGAAATAAAAAATGTGTATGTATAAAAACTATCATACTTATACGACTATTGTCTCAAGAGTATGAGATAGATAGACTTTTGAGTGCTAGATAAGTTCAAGTCTCCACATACCTTTTTGGTCGGATGAAGTTCCACCGGTTCCTTGAGTAGTTCTTCGTCTTCGCAAGATAATCGCCATGGAGTATGGAGCTCAAATATACTTAACTATCCTAGACCGAGACTTAGTCATAAGTAAACTAGAAATCAAGATGCATAGTTTTGATCACTAATATTGACAAACATGCTTGAGATAGCAACGCATTCGAGTTCGACCGAGAAATGCTCTAACACTACTAATGTGCAATATTATCCATTCGGATGCATAATCCAACGTCCACTAATTCACTAGCTTATAACTCTTTCCCGAACTGTCGTGCGGGATAGCACTTCCCTTCTAGTAATAGTGGTGTTAAAAATTTCTACTACATACATCTATGGTTGTCATAGTCGTATTCATAATACTGATAATAGCTAAGTTAACAAATATCATTGTTATTCAAGATAGTTCTACAATGCGAAGGAGTGTACTGATTTTAATATTCCCAATACCCACATAAGTGTTGTGTTAAAAATTTCTACTACACAAGGCCCTGATTGTAAAAGTAAATCTTGCAACATAAGTAGGAGTTGTTTAGAAAAGTTCTGCAACTCTAGCAGGTGTAGTGACAATGTTATTCACAATACTAATAATTGTTGTCTTCCACTTTTCAACTACACAGACCAGATATTGTGAAATAGTGTCTTTACAACTGTTTATAGGTGAAAATAGTTTCTGCTGATTTTGGTAATTGCGGGTGTGAAGGTGAGAAACTGTTTAAACCCTAAACAATGTACTACAAGGGAGTACTTTGGATTTGAGAGATCAATCTGTACAAGTCCGGCTTAAACCAAGAAATGGCCGTTCCAGACTTGCTTCGGTCACAAAGAGGAGGAGAATGGGTGGGTTTTGGGGAGGGAAGCAAGGAGAGTGGTGAGACCAGAATAGTTGATTCTGGAAGAGCAGTTGGGTTTCTACGACTTGTTATCGGAAAGGTAAGAGAGCTCACGAGGAGAGATACCAAGTAAGTATTTCTGAGTGTTGTCTTGTCCGAATAAACTTGTTGTTCAAATAGAAATAGGTAAGACTTATTTATACAAGTCGAGGTAGAAACGTACCCTGGTCTCATTAAGGAGTGGGGATGTAAATGTGAGGAGGTGGTAACCGTATGCATGGACTTGATATCCCATAAAGTAGTTAATGTATGAAATTGGTTTTCATGAAACTGTTAACGTTATGGAATTGATGTTCCATAAAGTTGTTAACTCACGGCTTTATGTCCCATGAACGTTTCCCACATAACTCCCGTATTTACTAGGCACCTCACCCTTATGACACTTCCTTATGAGGGGCGTAGTGTACACCGCATGCTGTAGACCACCAAACCAATACCCAAAGAGAATCCCCTTGTTTGTGTTGATGTCTCAAATATTTTGGAAAACATGTAAAACGTTGTTGTGGCTTGGAAAGTCGAGCTTGGGGAACTTGCTAACCAGGTGACCTTCGACGGTCGAGATGTTTCATCTTGAGATGAGGGGCAACCTTTGATCATTGCACGCCTTCGTTTTGGTAGCCGCGTAGTGAGGTCCAACAGGGTGGCTCGGCTAGGGTGTGTTTAGACTTGGCATGAGGAGTCAAGGGTTCGCCATGGGAGTATGGCATGGCTAGGGCCAAGGCGAGGGCGCTTGGATTGGCATGTCGTGAGTAGCATGGGTAGGTTAGGTTTTCCTTGGCATGTGGGGCCAAGGGTTTTCCATGGTCATATGGCATGGTTAGGGCCAAGGCAAGGGCTCTTGGACAATCGTGACGTGACTAGCGCGGCTAGGGCCAAGGCTTGGCGCGGCTATCTTGTCTAGGTGCAGTTTTGGCTTGGCATGTGGGGCCAAGGGGTAGCCATGGGTGCATGGCGTGACCAGCCTGGACTAGGCGCGTGACCAAGCTAGGGTTTCGGGTCTAAGGTAGTGAGGGGACTTTAGACGGCCAGGATTTGCTCTTGGGATTGAAGGGCAACCGTCGATTGTCGCCTGGCTTCACTTTAGTAGCCGCATGAGGAAGGCCAGCATGGTGGCGCGACATGAGGGGCCATGGAAAGACATGTTTGGCATGGCGCCGCTAGCTTGGCTAGGTACGTGACCAAGCTAGGGTTTTGGGCCTAAAGACGTGAGGGGAGTTTAAACGGTCAGGATTTGCTCCTGGGATTGAAGGGAAACCTTTGATTATCGCCTGGCTTCACTTTGGTAGCCGCATGAGGAAGGCCAGCATGGTGGCGCGGCATAAGGGACCATGGAAAGACATGTTTGGCATGACGCGGCTAGCTTAGCTAGGTACGTGACCAAGATAGGGTTTTGGGCCTAAAGTCATGAGGCGACTTTAGACGGCCAGGATTTTCTCCTGGGATTGAATGGCAACCGTTAATTATCGTATGGCTTCACTTTGGTAGCTGCATGAGGAAGGACAACATGGTGACGCGGCATGAGGGTCCATGGAAAGACATGTTTGGCATGGCGCGGCTATCTTGGCTAGGTACGTGACCAAGCTAGGGTTTTGGGCCTTAAGTCGTGAGCGGACTTTAGAAGACCAGGATTTGCTCCTGCGATTGAAGGGCAACCGTTGATTGTCGCCTGGCTTCACTTTGGTAGCCGCATGGGGAAGGGCAGCATGGTGGCGCGACATTAGGGCCCATGGTGAGACGAGTTTAGCATGGCGAGACGAGTTTAGCATGGCGCGACTATGGCCAAGGTAGGGGCGTTTGTCTTGGATTGGTGTGACTAGCATAGCTAGGGCCAAGGCAGAGTGTGTTTGGCATAACGCGGCTAGCTTGGGATAGGTGTGGCTGTCATGGTTTGCCATTGGCACGGAGGTGCGTCTAGCATGGTTGGCATGATTTGGCATGGTTAGTGTGACTGGCATGATTTTCCATTGGCACAGAGGTGTGGCTAGCATGGTTGGCATGATTTGGCGCGGTTGGTGTGGCTGGCATAATTTTCCATTGGCACAGAGGTGCGGCTATCATAGTTGGCATGCCTTGGCGTGGTTGGTGTGGCTTGCATGATTTTCCATAGGCACAGAGGTGCGTCTAGCATGGTTGGCATGCTTTGTCGCGGTTAGTGTGGATGACATGATTTTCCATTGGCACAGAGGTGCGGCTAGCATGGTTGGCATGCCCTGGCGCGGTCGGTGTGGCTGGCAAGATTTGCCATTGGCACAGAGGTACGGCTATCATGGTTGGCATGCTTTGGCGCGGTTGGTGTGGCTGACATGATTTTCCATTGGCACAGAGGTGCGGCTAGCTTGGTTGGCATGCCTTGGCGCGGTCGGTGTGGCTGGCATGATTTGTCATTGGCACACGTGGGAATTAGTGTTTGGTTCGTCGTAACCCTAATTTTGAAAAATATACCCGGGTAATTATTTTAGAGACACGTTAAAAGTTTCAGTAAATGTTCCTAGTAAATGATTATTGCTTTAAATATCGTGACATTACTGTCTACTAGGGTTTAGTGTTTTACGATTTTAACCCTAAACTAAAAACCACCATCAACATTAAGTCCCCTGCTTATCTCGGAACAGGTGCCTTGTTCCGAGGTAAGCATATGATGGTGACCGACGAGGACGTAATCGAGGTGTAAATCATTGCAAAGATGGTCAGGAGAATCCGACTAACCTTTTTGAGTGGTAAAGAGAGTTTTGGCTTGCGGCCATGCGTACGTTGTAATGGGAATGGAGACCGTGGACCTGTGAGCAGAAAGTTACCGTCTTGGTCTGGCCGTACACCTCCAAGGAGAGGGGGGCACGTTTGTGGAGGGAAGAGTAAGTGTATAGCTTGGATCGAAAATCCAAGAGGTGGCATGGTCATTGCCGCGACAATAGCATGGTGAAACGTGCAGGGGAGACTAGGCGTTGTGGGGCCGTGATGATGGAGCGAGGGCTTGGCTGGATGTGGTCATGGCGGGACGCGGCTCGGTTGGGTGAGGCATGCACAGATGGCTAGTGGAGGTGAGGATGAAACATGGCAAGGACTGCTTGGTGATCTATGCTTGGTTTCCTCTTTCCTTATTTGACTTGACCAGGAAATTATTTTCTCTTCAAACCAAAACGTTACGCCCACAAAAGAGGAAAAGCGTTACTCTTTCTGCTTTGGTTGCCGATTTTTCTTCCGAAGCTTGGCGTTGGTGGTGAGAAAGGAACACACGATCTAGTGGGCCTTGAGCACATTCTTTCCACGATTTCTCACCAACCATAATTATTTCTCACAGCCAAGCATGAGATTTAATTAGGATCGGATATTATGCCTTAATTCACGGACAGTATAAAAACTTTCCCTTTTGAGGTTGCATCACCTTGTTGTATACAAAAGATGATCTTGAACTCTACATTCGCGTAGTTTGTCTTCGTCCATCCATTTTACTAGTACCGCCTTGCGTTTCCTTTTTTTTTTTAAATATATCCTCTTCCTTATGCGTGTATAGATAGGATGGAACTTGACCATTTTCCTTGTTCTTTGTAGTGCATGATGAGACCCTCTAGTGATAGCCAGGTCTTCAATTCTTCGGAGAAGAACTTCAGAATTGGCGGAAACCGATCTGCTTCTCATGAGAAGGCATTGGCCAAAATTGAATCTCTGTTCCATGAGGCCGGTGAAATCATTAAGGACCTTCCTTCCATCTATCTCCATGAAGTGCAGACGCGTGTTCAGACCTTCTTGGGTTCAGTGAGCATGGAGGAGGGACGAGAAAACGAGGAAGAACTTTGGCGTGTTAAGAAGTTCCAGTGCGGAAAAACCCTTCCTTGGTCCGGTTATAGGGCGAATTGAACTATTTCCAGGTCGAAGCAGCGGATAATCGAGCATGTGAAGTTTTCGGAGGAAGGTGCCATCGTTCTCGATTTTGGTGCGGATGAATCAAAAATATTCTTTGGAGTGTTGATGAGAAAACCCTCGAGGCATCATCTGACGGAAACAAAGTAGCCTTTGAAGTTGATGCCAAAGGTGTCGTTGGTGATACTGGAGGGGTCATGGTGGTGCATGCTAGACCGATCATCGGAGCGGACACTGCTGCTGTTGTGGTTGCTTCGGGATGGGATGTTGAGGTTGCTTCTGCTAACACCGTTGAATGGAATCTTTGTTGCCAGAGAGATTGTTGTGGAAAGTGTTTGAAGATAGCCTTGACCAAGGGGGCTTGCACTCCACCCTTTGAGGGATAGCCCCTCCCTTTTGTTATTCCTGTTAGCTGCTTAGTTCCCCTGAATTTTTTTTTTAAACTAATCTTTTCCTTCTTCTTCATCGGTCAGCATTTTCCTTTATATATATATATTTTTTGAAGTATTTCTGGTTGTGGTATGATGGCTTCTCTGATATCTAGGGAACTTGTTTTGGGAAGAGATGTATTTATGCTCTTTTTTTTTTGACGGAAAAGGAAACTCCCGGGGAGAATACAAATGGTGTATTCATCTTAGGGGAATACAATTACTAAGATGAATCGCTAAAGGAAATATTAAAGGGAGACTGACTGGGAGGTACATCATTTTAGGGGTTAGAGGCCTTGATCCATCGCGAGTGAATTATCATGCTTTCAGGTGTGTCTTTTTTGGTGATCTTGTAGTATCCTCCTAAAAGGATATCCGCCACCAGATACCGCTCCACTTCTCTTCCATTGGGAAAATCAATCTGAATAGCCATTTTTACCTTTATCTTCCCAACTTGAAATGAGTCTACCTTAAACACTACATCTCCAATTGAAAACGGGTTCAGACGTCATGCAACCGTTTGAGTCTTGGCTTCATTGGCTCCAATAGAAGTTTCCAATATTTTTGCAAAGCGTTCGAATGGCCCAGCACCCCATTCACATCTCTTGAAAGCGTCTGTGCCAGTTATCGCATCGAGTCCCCATGACGGGCTAGGGGAAAGAATGACTAGTTATAGAGAAAGTTTCTCAGTCAGACTTACTTGCATTTGAAATCCATGAGCTAGCGCCAACAGGTCCTCTCCAGATGTCTGGGTTTCTTTGATAGTTTGTCGATGCGGTGACCAGTGGGGCAATTTATTGGAAACTCCTTCGGGTGTGGACACTGGAAGAGGTTGCACATCTGATATTTCTTTGTTTTCGAGTACCCATAAGTGTCCCAATATCATGTCGTGACCCATCTCCTTGACGATGTGGAATTTTCTATGTGTTATGCGTTCAAAGCTTCTCCTTTAGGGTTCTTAATCACAGACGGGGAATGGGTACCTTCTTGTTTTGTAAATACTGCTGCTTTCAGTGTCTTGAAAGTGACTATGTTGAGGTCAGAGGCCGCGTCGATGGGCGTGTTGTCAAATTTGATACCTCTTATATGGGACATGGTAAACATTCCCCAGTTCTCCCTTTTGGTTCCGCCTATTTGGAAGGCTTCGGCACTTGGTGTGGCCTCCGGGGAGAGAAAAAGCCGTCTTCCGGATACAACGTGATTGATAGCTGCGAAAATATCTTGCCATTTCACCTTGGAAAGATAGAGCATTTCGCATACATGTTGCATCATGGATTGTACAGTCTCATGTACGGAGTCCCCAGAGGACCCGCAATTTCTTATTGAGAGTGGGTCTCGGTGTACCCCCTCGTCTCCTAGTTGGATCTCTCCCGCTTCTATCTTTTCTTTAAAAATATGCTTTAGCCTATTGCAATCACTGGTCGGGTGGTGAACGAACCTATGGTAATGGAAGTACTTGGGGTTTGCCATCTCAGCCGCAGTTGGTGGATGTCTGGGAGGTGGCATTCTGACAACATCGTCTTGAACCCAGGCCTCTAGGAGGTCAATCACCTCCTCGATGGGAAACGGGAAATAGAATGTATTTCGTTCGGTTTCGTGGTGATGCATGGAGTTTTAGTATCGGCCTTCCGTGGCGGGGTCTTCCGTTGCGCTGGCGCTCCACGTTTTGGCTGGGGGGCCGTAGTCGGGGACTTCCTTTTTCCCCTTTCTTTCATTATGTTCACGGAAGATGAGCCGGCATTAAATTGCTTGTTGATGAGGCATCTATTACCGCGTGTTTCACGCGTGTCTTTGATTCGAGTTGGCCTAGTTATTTCCAGCAATGAAGGTGCTATCATTGAGGATCATCTAGCGGCTTCATGGAGTTCGTAGAATGTTTGGAAGCACAAGTTCTCTAGAAAGGTGAGGTAAATAGGAACCATACAATTGATGCATGCGTTCACCAGCTCTTACTTGGTCACGTTTGGGTCATGACAATCGAGTGCTTGAACCCTGAACCTTTTGACGAAATCATTCATATGTTCGTTATCCCACTGGTACATTCTTCCGAGGTCTGAGAAAGTAACTTGTTCATACATGAAGAAGTATTTCCTGTAAAACGCGGTGACCATGTTACTCCAGTTGGGGATACTGTTCGGCGGGATGCTGTTGTACCACGTATACGCCCTTCCAGTAAGAGATTTTGAGAATTCCCTTAGGCGAAGAACGTGATTATATTCATGTTCACCTAGGCTTTTAAAATTATTTTTTCACCCAAGACACAAGCCAGTTTGTTTCAAGGCCGTACCCTGCAGCATAGAATTCTTGTCCGACCGAGGAGGTGCGCCCCACCATGGGAACCATGCATATGGCCACACCAAAACAAGGAGTAAACCCTAAAAAAACTAGGTTTTCGTGGGAAAGGGACGCAATTACTATTGCGTGCTTACTTTGCACAGTGAGTTAAGGCGGTCAACATTACTATGGTATTCATGCCTAACTACTACTACGAGCTCGTGCAAGACATACCTGTGACTAGGATTCACACCAACATTTTCTACAAGGTCATGAAAAGGTACGCCTAAAACTACGGTTTACACCAACACAAAAGAAAAGAGAAAACAAGTTAAAGAAGAAGTATTGGAAGGCATACCTGGGATTTTGCTTGTCTGCTTTGCTTTATTGCTACCACACTGCTGGGATAAATAAATAGGTGTTAAAAAAAAGATAAGCCTTTCCATGGCCGCACCAGGACAAGCTATCCGCTCCATTCTCCGCGTCCCCACCTTGGCTAGCCGCCCGTGTACACCTAGATTTTCCATGGCCGCACCATGCCAGGTCGACCGCTCCATTATCGCGGCCCTATCATGCCAAGTCATCCACGTGTGCTTTCCCTCTCCAAGATGTCTGCGCCATGAACCTGAAAATACCAACAAATTTTCCAAGACTACGCCCACTTTGCCTCGGTGATGTATGGCCAGACCAAGCCAGCAATTTTCATCTCACCACTCCACGGTCTGCATCCCAGTATAACTTATGTAGGGCTGCCAGCACGGGAAGCCAAGACTCTCTTCACCTCTTAAAAAGGTTATTCGGATTTTCCTTACCATCTTTGCAATAATTTACGTCTTGATTCCCTCCTTGTCTGTCACCATCATATGCTTATCATGCAACAAGGCACCTGTTCCAAGCTAAGCAAGGGACTTAATATTGATGGTGGTTTTTAGATTAGGGGTAAAATCGTACAACCCTAATCAGACAGTGACGTCACAAGAACTTGAGTAATAATGTCCAAACCAAGCACATTTATTGAACCCTTTAATTTGTTTGCGAAAATTACCATGGTACCTTTTTTTAATGCTAATTAGGGTTTCGACAAGCCAAAACCCAAATTCTCACACCCCTGTGCCAATGGAAAACCATGCCAGCCACAGCTACTATGCCATTCCAAATGCACCTTTCCATGGCCCCGTGACAACTTAGCTGCGCCACCTTGCTGGCCTTCCCTACGCGACTACCAAAACAAAGGCGTGCAACAATCATCGGTTTCCCTTCAATCCCAGGAGCGACTCTTAGCCATCCAAGGTTACCAGATGACACATGGTAACCTTTGGCCCGAAAACCTAAGTTTGGCCACGCCAAACCATACCATGCTAACGGCATGCCAACCAAGCATCCGCCATCATATTGTCCTTATCTATGAGGCCACCAACGAACAAAAGCATGCGACGATCAACGGATACATTTCGTCTTAAGATGCAAGATCTCGACCGTCGAAGGTCACCAAGCTGCCAAGTCTCCCAAGCTCGACTTTCCAGGCAACAACAACATGCTACATATCTTCCACAAAATATTCGAGACATCAACACATATCACAAACTAGGGGATCCTCTTTCGGTATTGGTTTGGCGGTTTACAACGTGCGGCGTACACTACGCCCATCATAAGGAAGTGTCATAAGGGTGAGGCGGTTAGTAAATACAGGTAGTTAAAGGTGAAACGTTCATGGGACATCAATTCCATACGTTAACGGTTTTATTGAACATCAATTCCATGCGTTAACGATTTTATGGAACATCAATTCCATGCATACGGTTACCACCTCCTCCCATTTACATGCCCATTTTTCCATTCCTTAATGAGACCAGAGTACGTTTCACTTCAACTTGTATAAATAGTTCTTACCTATTTCCACTGAACAACAAGTTCATTCGGGAATATACAACACTCAAAAAATACTTGCTAGCTTACCATTTGTTAGCCTTCCCACTTTTATGATACAAGTCGTAGTAACACAACTGCTCTTCCAGAATCAACTATTTTGTTCTCATCACTTTCCTTGCTTCCCTCCCCAAAACCAACCCATTCTCCTCCACTTTGTGACCGAAGCAAATCCGGAATGACCATTTCTTAGTTTAGGCTGGATTTGTAAAGATTGATCTCTCGAATCTAAATTACTCCCTTGAAGTACATTGTTTAGGGTTTAAATTGTTTCTTACCCACACACCCGAAATTACCGAAATTAGCAGAAACCATTTTCACCTACAAACAGCATGCAAAATGATTTACACGACAACTACGATAGGAAGATTAAGTATACTTACTACGTCAACAACCATTGACGGTGTCATCATTATCATAACAAGAAAAGAAAGAGTAGATGCAATACTCCTCTTCCTGGATGTGTAAAACGTGCCGGCCTAGCACAACACAGCCCACGAAATCTCGTGCTTACCGTGCTGTGTTGTGCCGAAGATTATAACGTGTCGTGCTAGAAGGCGTGCTGGGCTGGGCTGTGCCAGAAAAATAAACGTGTTGTGTCGTGTTGTGCTGTACCGGACACATTTATTTTATGTTTCCAATATAAATATTTTCCAAATATTTAGGTATTATATGTATTATTATGAAAATAAGTCAACAAACCGATGATAAAATGTCAATAATTGGCTAGAATAAAGGCTTTTTATTGAAATATACACAAAATGTGATGTATTGTGCCATGTTTTTTAGTATTATATATATATTATGACGTGCTTTATTAACGTGATGTGTTGTGCCGTGCCGCGTGCTGTGTTGGGCTATTGTGTCAATTAGTCAAACCCAACACGTCCTATTTAACTAACGTTGTGCCGTGCTGGGCTAAGTCACATGCTAGGCTGGGCTGTGCTCAAATTTTAGCGTGCTGTGCTGAGCTGTGCTCGTGCTGGCACAACCCAATTTACACCTCTAGCTCTTCCCCATTTCTGGTTATCTAATTAAATGAGCAACTTGATACACTTATGTCACTGACAAAAGAGAAGATAGATGACTGAATTGGTGCGAGACTTGTATTGTATTTATAACAATGCAAGCTCTATTTATTGAGCTAGTTTTGAGCTAGGTTCATTTGGATTTTGAAATAAGGGGCTGAAAACTAATTACTGACAGCTAATATATCTACTATTTAGCTATAGGAGATGGCCTAGTGGTTTTTGGCACTCACCTAATCACAAACTAGATGTCGATCAAGAGTTCTACTATTTCCAATGGTCACTCTTAAAATAAGAACTCTATTATTGGGCTGATCCCTTTTGACTTTTTGGGGGATAAATTACTTTGGGGAGCCAAAAAATGGTTAGGGGGAGATCTCAAGTGTTAAAAAGTCAGATTTACCCTTTCCTAATAAATTAATTTTAAAAACAAATCTTATATAATTAAAACCTAATCCTAATTAAAACCCCAAAAATCAAAACCATTTCATTTTCATTTTCATTTTCTCTTCTCTTCTTCTCAAAAACACTCTCCAAAACCTAACAATATCTCCCTTTCTTCTCCACTGATTTCTGAAGAAGCTCTAGATGGCAGCAAGATCAAGAGTGACAAGATCCGGCCGATTGAACCCTGATTCTGATATAAGGCAAGTTATTGATGTTCCTTTTAATGGAAATGTGGTGAACCAATCTGTTCAAACACTTGCGAATCCTCCACAAATGAATCCTACTAGGTAAGAACCGAAAAACCCACCAGTTATTTTACCATTAGATTGAAAAACTAGGTTCGATTGATGGATTTAGGGTTTCCATAAAAGGTTTTCTGAAGCAATTACGGCTGGGAACTCATATCTTCCTGGCTGTAATTACATATAACGGTTGGGATGTCAAGAACTCCCAGCCGTTAATGGTTAATGCGGTTCGGAAAATTTGGTAACCCAACCGTGAAATACATTTACGGATAGGTATTTCTCAGCCGTAAGTTGTCCTGTGTTTGTGAAGTAAAATTGAGTGATGAGTGTTTTGGTTGGGAGTTTGTAACCGTAAATAAAATATCATGGCCATTTGTTTTATTTTCCAGCCGATATTTTGTTTACGGCGAGGTGGTCCGCATATTTGTAAGACGATATTTTGTTTGCGGTTTGGTCTTCCGCATATTTCTAAGCCGAAACTGTGTTTACAGATGGGTTATATGTTATTTCCAAACCGTAATTGTATCACTCCTTGTGAATTGGTCGTATATTCTGATATGTTTTTTTCATAATTTTTAGGAGGAACTCTGAAAAGGAGAAAGAACCCCCAGGAACTACCAATGTGTGATATTGCTATGATGATGGTATGTAGGCTAAGTATATTATCCATTTTATTTTTTTGTATACGTTGCTAAAATTATGTACCACTATTAATTGAATGATGTGAAAATAGGTCAAGAGAGCTAAGTGGATTGCCAGGGGACTGATCCGTAACATTGAGAAGGTTCTATATTTGGATTGCGAGGAACAAAGAACACTAATTAGGAGGCTTGAGGAGTTACATAATCCAGCGAAGGATGATCTCTATACTAACGACGAGGATGATTGGATCGGTCTTTCCCAAACTCCCGACAGTTCTTTATCATCATCTGAGGAAGTTCCTTCGATTGTTGGTCGTAGTGAATGATTGTAGGTTATGTACTTGTTTAAGTCGGACTTTTAGCATGTTTTAGGTTATGGATTTGGGTGATTTACTTTTCAGACTCACTTTTCATTATGCAGACTTAACTTTGAATGAATGGATACTAGTGTTTTGCTTCTTAATGTATCCGATTGTTGTTTAAGTATAATATGATACTAATTACGGCTGGAATTTCCATCCGTAAAACTGACAATACCCATATTTACGAGTAGGATTCCTGGCCGTTTTGTGTTTTACGGGTAGGATTCCTGGACGTTCTGTGTTTCACAATTTGGTTTCTCAGCCGTAACTAAGTATAAAATAAAACTAAGTATATGAAAACTTACGGCTAGGATTACCATCCGTGAAACTGACAGTACCCATATTTACGGGTAGGATTCCTGGTCGTTTTTTTCTTCATGGTTTGGTTTCTCAGCCGTAACTAAGTATAAAATGAAACTGAAATTCCAGGAAGAGTTACGGCTAGGATTATCAGTCGTAAAACTGATAATACCCAGAAATACGGCTAGGATTCCTGGCCGTTACTGGCTTTTCTGTTAGGTTTACCAGCCGAGTTGCAGAAGAATAGCTCAGTTGGGTTATTACGGCTAGGTCGTGTCGGCGTACGACCTGGCCGTAAATACCTCTAAATAACCACATTTTTATCATATCATCATTACAAACACATAGTAAGAGTAAAACTTGATTCTTCATATATATATATACATATGAGTGATTCAAAATACATATGTTCACACCACATTGTTATCATATTATCATTTTAATCACCACCCTACAAAAAACATTGTTATCATATACCTTTACACCACAAAAAACATTGTTATCATATACCTTCACACCACATTTACTCATAGTCATCCTCATCGGAACTCATTAGTACAAACAACGGGCCATCCCTCGACAACTGTAAAGCCTCCCACAAATGAAATATTTCTTCGAACCTGTGACACCTACCCATTGGTATTTCGCCGTTACATTCGTCTACCCTCCTTAATGGAGGTAATGGGCATCCATCTTTCAATTAGAGGTCGATATAATGGGTCATCATCACGAACCCCATGATTACTATCTTTGGAGATTCTTCTTCGGTAAAAATACGTCTTGTTGGTGCATAAGTAACACTATGTGCATAGGAGATGGAAAGAATAACGAAATGGAATGTGTTGGCGAGTATATGGCCACATATTGGCATTCTCATCCAATACTCACTTGTCAATGTAGTGTTGCTCATTAAACGTCGTTCAAATGCTTTGAACTCCTCGTTTAGCATCGCCTCAGTGTCATTTATTTCGAATCTCATCATTTCCTTGTAGAAATCGGGGAAAAGACGTAGTTCAAGCAAACATTTTTTCCTTACATAAGTAATTTGGTCGTCACCCCATTCTTTTGCCTCCTCAAAAGGTCCAAGTTGATCTACGAACACATGGTAACCACAATTTCCGTCGCCCTGACGTACTGATGAATAAAGTGTGGTAAAGAGTGCATGTAATTTTTGTATATCGTGTAAGTAGTTCGGATATAATTACCTTCCTCATCCATAGGGGGTGATTTTATCGGACCTACATCCAAGTAACCGTCTCTTTCTCACCGTCAAGGTTACTAACAACTCTTTGTGGTTCGACTATCGATGCTTTTCCTTTTACATCATTACCTCGGCTTCTCGCTAATTGCTTAATACCAACCTTTTTGAAAATCCGCACAAAGCACCACAGCTATCTTGTGCAAAGATAATGAAGCGTAAATAACTTTTCTTCGTCTCGTCTTTCAAGAAACAAAACGCAATGGTAAATGTCGACTTGGTTGATGTTCGCCCAACAAAGTTCAATATCGGCATGTTGTACCTGTTAGTTTTATACGTGCAATCCATAAACATAATTTGATGAAAGCATCTTGCCAATTGTACACATTTCGGAATGGCGATGAAAAGATATTCCACTTCCTTTTCTTCATTCGTACCATAGGCGGTACAGTACTTTTCCTCCTCAAACAAAAACAATAATTGTTGCATAAGCTCTCTCTTTTTCCATGACTCTTTTCTAAATTTTTCTCTTTCGTTATAGATTGTTGACAATGAGGATGAGTTTTGGGGGTTTAACACCTTAACGGCACTAAGAATATCAATAGGTCTGGTGTGTGTTTTACTCAACATGTGTACTAAGTCCTTCTCAAAGGTGTTCAGCCTTGCCGAATAAGGATGGTTGATCAAACTCTCCGGAATAGGATGAGTATGATAACCCGAGACGACTTTAGCCATATACCACATTTCCGTATCGGCGTTATATTTAAATTGAAGCTTAAAAGGGCATCCGCACTTCTTCGTATTATATACTCCCTTCTTCCTTGTGGTTTTTCGTATATACTCACTACCCTTTTTCCAATGGCTATCATACTTTCCACTACACTCGCAAACCATTTCAAAGCGGTCGAATTTAACTTGTTTATTCTGGACTATGATGCACATCTTTTTCAACCCTTGTGCTCGAGCCCACTTATTTGCATCTTCCTTATCTTTCCACTCATAGTTGTTTGCATAGTGAGCACTTGTGTCCTCGGAAACTTGCACAGGTTGGGGTTGATCTTGCATAACCTCCTCTTGCTCTTCAATAACCACCTCTTCATCTTCCATACGCACATCTTGGTCTTCCACCAGAATGCATGGTACAATCTATAATAGCATTACATATGTCACATAATTATTCACAAAAGAAATTTAAACACTAAAAAATGTCTGGGTAAACCAGTGATATTCCAGCCATCATATAGTAAACGGCAGGGTCGATAAGTTATCTCCCAATCATCATAAATAAATCGGCTGGGTCGAAAAGTATAATTCCGAACCGTAACATTGTTACGTCCAGGTATTCCAAGACGTAAATTTTCCTGTAACTGCAAGAGTTGACCTACGTCCTAGAAAACGAGACGTAAAGCAAGTTACGACCGGGTAACCCAACCGCCACTGACAGTATTAAATGCTTCCCATGCACGTAGAAAAACCTAGCCATATTTTTTAGTAGTAACGGCCATGAAATTTTATCGTCCCAACCATAAATATTTGGTAACAGATGGGAGTTCATTAATTATGAGCCGTAAAACAGCAAAACGGCCAGAAGTTCTAGGTTTCCCAACCGTTATTACTCCTGGCGGCTTGAAACCTAGGGTTTTCGGAAGGAAAATATCGAAAAACTGAGCATAAAAACTGAAATTGGAGTTACAAAAGAGGTATACCAGGTAATATTCAGCATTGATCTCTTTGATTTCTTCTGCTTCTTGGGTTGGTCCTTCGAAATCATCGTAAGGTTCATAAGGGTTAGGTTGAGTTTGAGAAAAAAATTCTTGATTTTCTGAAAAATCCGCAAAGAACTGATCGTTGTTGATGGGTATTAATATGTTATCATATTTTGAAGATGAAGGCTCGCCTACATCAAAAGTCTTGCTTGAATCACTCATTTTCCAAAAAAAAATCCCCAAATTTATTTTTTTCCACTCCTCCTCCTTCTTCTTCTTCTCCTCTTCCCTCTGATTTTTTTTTTATTTGTTTTCATTTCATCTACACTTAACTTAAACACATGAATTAGTCTTAATTCATCTCCTAATCATGATTAATAATGTTAATCAAATTTATTATCTAAAATCATATGGGGGCACTTTAGTCATTATATAAGTATTGGATAGGGGGTAACCCAATTGCTATTTGGTGACCCAAAATAGCCCCCAATTGACCAAGACTTTTGCAGCTTCAATAATAGAGTTATAAAATAAATACATTCACCCGGTCAGGTAGGAATCGGGAGCTCCATGGTTTTAACCTGTCCTAGGATTTAGTCACGGTAGTCTAGATACCCTAGCCCGACAAAATAAATAAATATCTAGTACGATCTTTAAATAAATGCAACTACTGTCCTAGGTTGCTGTATTCTAACGGCTGGGGTCTAAAGCAACATAGTACATGACCTGCTTTTTTTTTTTTTTTTTTTTTTTTTCAAGCATACGAATTTAATTAATTAGGTAGAAATAACACGTGGGTACAATGTACACATAGAGTCTGCCATTACATAAGGACCAATACACGGAGGTGTTTTGTGGTCCCAGATTGTTGTAGTTAAAGTTCCGGTTGTACTATCATCCGCCGCTTTATTTGCTAATCCGTCTGCCGCTTGATTTCATTCCCTGTACATATAATTGATGGTGCAATGCGGAATTTTGGACAATCTAAGCTTGATTTCTGCTACCTTCACCTCTTGTCCGAAGACAGATACTAAATTCTAAAATTACATCACAAGAAAAATAATTAATTATCTTCACATGCAAGTTAGCTAGTAAACTCACACACTCACAGTATATGGATTGGACAATTTGGACGTACAATTATATTTTGTTTTCTTCTAGTTAAATTGAGATTCTTGAGAATGTATTTAGTATTCTCTGCAGCGAGGAAACTCGGAATCTGTGTGTGGGGGCTAGATTTTTGACAAAAAAATATTAAAGTCACTAGAAATTACTTCACACCACGCCTTATCAAAATAATTACCTAAATACATATTTTATCCTTGATTAATTAGCATTAATTAATCATATTATGGGTTAATTATGTTTTGGATGTGAAATTAACTAATGCTAGAGAGTTTATCAAAACATCAAACATTTTGAAAAAAAAATCGTAAACAATTCAAAGAATCGGTTTATGTTCATCCAATTGTAACCGATTCTGGATTTGTGTTTAAGAATTAACATAGGACATCTATAATCGGTTAGCATTTACATGTTTATAATCCGATTTCAACAATCGGATTTTACTTATAACATATATAAACCGATTGTTTCCTTTCATTACCAATTTCCATTCATTGCATAATTATTGTAGGATGCATTTAGCACATGCATCAAGCCCTTAAACCCGTAGGCGACCCTAGTGGACGAGTTATAGTCTCGTGAGGGTTTACATAGAGGCCTACCCACAAAACCTATACAAAAATTTCTAAAACCATCAATCTTCCTCCTCCGAAGACGATACAACATCCATGTATTTCGGATTATTCTCCGGGATTCTTTCTGCCAAGAAGTGATAGCTTGCATCGAAATCGAATGCCTCCCCCTATTTCCTCCAAGTAGCACGCTTTCACGACTTCATGCTACAAAAACACAAAAACAAACTTACATTTGTTAGTGGTGATTCATTGGAAGATAAAACAACATGGGTTACGTAAAAAAAAACCACAAAATTGCTTACAAATTCTGCAATGGACAAGGTGAAGGGGGGAGTGTTAAAAATCCAAGGTTGGAGAGCCAAAAAAGAAATTATAGCTTTTTCTATGATTAGCTGCCTAGCTTGGATTTATTGAACACTTCTTGCATTTGGATTCCCAAACTCTTGCCTATATTCCCTTTCAGAGGATTGACGTCTAAGTCGATTTTCCGTGTACCAAGCTTTGGTGATTGTCAAATCTTCCGCGGAGTCAAACGATGCCATTTTTTGTATGTATATGTGTGGAATGAGTAGTTGTAGAGTATATGGATTGATGGGGGATAAAATGATCAATTTTGGGGAAAATGGGATCTAAGGGTGAGGTCTCTATTTATAGAAAGTCCCTAACGTCTATTTTTTGGAAAAACAAACGTGAAATAATTTGCTATAATCGGTATTTTAAGAGCCCTGTAAAACCCGATTATGTTGATATGCCACAAGGAATCGGTTGTTCTTTTGACCAACGTAAAGCGATTAAAGATCTGTTAGATTTTGAATTTTCACCAACAATAATCGGTTTATATTTTTTAATATGTAAGCCTATTGTAGCTTGAAAAACATCAAGAAAAAATTATTTGCATAATCGGTTTACGTTGGCATATCGAATCGACCGATTGTTGGCATGTTAGGCTAGAATCAATTTAAACATTATGTGCCAAGAAGTTCAACACAAAGATCAACCAAAATAAAAACATCAACCACACAAATATCATCCATGTTACATATATGAACCATCCCAAAAGGCTTAAAACAAAAAACAACCACAAGTCTTATAAACTTAAAGTTTTAATATAAAAATGTTAAACTTCAAAATTTAAGGAGCACCAGGAGCATTTGCAACATGAACAACACCAGGAGCATCACCACCACCACCAGCATCAAGAGCAGCTGCAGCACCACCACCACCACCAGCATCAGCCATTGCAGCAGCTTCAGCTTCAGCCATTTCTTCAAACAAACCTTCCAATTCTTGGTGGCGATCCCTCTCAGCTGAAATAATGATTCTCCTCATCCGAGCGAACCTGATAACCTCAACAAGCTCTTCCAGTGCCAGCTTATCAATCAATGTCAGCGCTTGTTCAAGATTGGTCTCACCTCCGTAAGCAAACTTATATAGGATTTTCTCTGGAACTCTTTGTGGTTTCCTCAGAGCATCCTCCAAGGTTACCTCTCGATTGTAAAATTCTAGGTGTCCGAAGTCCATTCTACACAAAAATTTAATAAAAACCAAGTAAGAAATCGGTACATATAGAAACAAAAGTAACCCGATTTTGAAGAGACTACAAGAATCGGGTTAGGCAGTACATGTATAAAACCCGATTGTGGAATGGAAGATGAAAAGACAATGGTAATCGGATTATACATATTACATATATAAACCGATTCTGGTGATGTATTTTCATATTTCATTTCTTAAACAAAATCGGTTGATGTTAGTCATTATGTAAACCGATTACTGTGCATGCTCTTCATGGCCGAAAAGCAAACCTAGAATTGGTTTATTCGATATGTCAATAAAAACCGATTCAGGGTGTAATCAGAGTTTTGATTTGGAAAAAACGAAGATTTAAACATGTGAATCAATAAGATAAGAAGAATCATAGAATAGGTTGATGGAGATTTATCTTTTTCTTGTGTGGATCGAAAATTCGTTGGAGAAGAAGATGAAAATTAGGGTTTTGAGAATTTGGAAAGATTAGGATGAAAATAGAAAGTTTTTTTAGGTTTAGTTTTTTTTTGTTTTTGGATTTAATGAAAATGGAAAGATTAGTATTTATATGAGAGAGTTTTAGGAATTAATGTGGGGGTAAATTAGTATTTCTTAGTAATTTGGTGGTGTGGGAAGGAAAATTTGATAGACCCCAATTAAGTCTTATAGGCCCCAACTTAGGAAGGTTAATCTAACTCTAGTTTCAACCGCGATTTCTCGAGTCTTGAATACTCAATTTAAATCATGAAAGTTGAATTTTTTTAATTGACGAGGTACATACGTATGGGAGTGCGACTTTATGCACCCGTACTAAATCAGGGGCGCACATTTCTTTTTTCATGATTGGCTGTGATCTAACCCTCATTAATCCAATCTACTATAATCATTGTGTTTTACAATCGGTGTTTTACAATAGTTGAAATCACAACCCAATTAATTACCATCCATATACATCTCTATTTCTTCACTTTGTTCTTCTCGCAGAAGATGCTAGTGTAACTTAAATTTTTCTATTTAATAGCTTTAGTAAAGGGAAAAAAACCTCTGATGACAGAACGGAGGCACTTGTATTACTAAAAAAAAGAAATTAATTTAAGTTTCCATCCCATATAAATATGATGTTGATTTACTTATCTTCCCCATCATCAATTTTTCGTGTAAACTGGAAAGAAAGAAATTTGATTGATTTCAGATCATAGGATATTAGTGTTGATAAACAATCAAGTGAACGGGTTTAGCAAGTCCACAAAAGTTCTCAAGATGTTGAGAGTAAAACGTAAATCAACAAATTATTGAGACTTAATGTTTCATTCATGTACGTTTTCATGCTGTTGGCAAATTAAATGAGACTCCGGATTAGGACTATATACCGTCAGAAAATCTCAAGTAACGAATCCATTGAGATCTTGTGTCGTTGCTTAAAAAAAATGACTTCTTAAAACTGAGATCAAAGTAAAAAAACTATGACGTCTGCGTCTAGTTTAGAACATTTTAACTCAAGATATTATTGAGGGGAGCTATTTTTTTGTTTGTTTGTTCCTTTTTCTTTTGAAGAGATGAATCAGTCGAGGAAAATATTAGAAAGGGAAGAGAGAGGAAATCTTTTGTGTTTCTCCGTATACTCCAATTTCCAAAAATTTATTAAACAAAAAGAGAAGAAAAGTCAATAACGAAGATTAAGCGAATAGCCGACCAAACACGGAGGAATGTGGACTTTGTAGTGGTGCACAAAATTGCACTCGAGGTATGGTATGTATTTTTAAAATGTAAACTCCAGCTAAAGACTTAAAAAGTGAAACATTTTTGGTTACTATTATCTTTTTCTTTTCCTCTCGGAGTGGGAGGGTAAGGATTACAATATACAAGAACCGCCCTAAAGAACTTGCACTCTTCCCAGTCCCGATATCCGATTGGCATCACAATACCCTTCCAAGACAAAGCAGATACTTCCCAAAACTTATGTGGACTTTGTAGTGGTGCACAAAATTGCACTCGAGGTATGGTATGTATTTTTAAAATGTAAACTCCAGCTAAAGACTTAAAAAGTGAAACATTTTTGATTACTATTATCTTTTTCTTTTCCTCTCGGAGTGGGAGGGTAAGGATTACAATATACAAGAACCGCCCCTAGTTCCAATTCTCCATGTGAAGTTTTTCCTCAATGAAGTTACACACATGAGCGAAAAAGAGTGATGATAAGTTTTCACAGGCGAGAGGCAAAAATGAAAAAAATAACATTGGGTAGAAACCGATCAACACACATGTTCGTGAAGCGCATGAGCTCTAAAGATTTTTATTTAGTAGAAAAGTCGACTTACGATCAAATTGATATTTTAAATAACTCGGCTGTAAAGTCAGGTCACTAATTTGTTTCAGGGAATAAAAATTAACCTCGTTACGTTTTAACTTTTAATTTCACGCCATGGGATTTTACGCTTCTTGCAGCTATGCCTAGCTCCACACAATAATATTCCTGAACGCTTATTGGTCCATATATAGATCTCCCATACACTTTCTATATATTATATTTTTTGAGCAAAAACATTTTATATACTACCTCCGTTTTAAAAGAAGAAATCTTTTCACGTTTTCATTTTATCCTATTTTTAAAAACGAATGGAGTGCCAAAAGATATGTTTTTTCTAGTGTTTTTTTTTCCAATTTATATTCAAAGATATGAACAATTAGAGCTTGAGGGTGCTATCTTGGCACTCTTTCTTATTTATTTGAATCTTAATTTTTTCAAAAAAGAAAAAAACAATTGGAACGGACTAGAAATTGAAAAACACCACATAAATAAAAATGAAAAGGAAATCTTTTCATGCTATATTGAAAAACAATCCTTCATTGAAACAAACATTTTCTCGACCGTTAATACTACAAATCATGTTATCTGGCATGATAATTAATTCTCAAATGACATTTATATATAGATGAAAAAGATGCAAATAACTTAATTATACAGGTTGTTCATAACGAATTGTGCTCTCTTTATCTAACATGAAAAAGATGCAAATAAACATTTCTTTCTTATTTTTTTCTTTCTAGTTCTTCCTTACGACTCCACAGTAACTGAAAGAGTGCTAATCTCCGTACCTATGCGCACGCTTTTGCGTCAGAGAACATTTACACATGGGGCACAGTTACGCCACCTAGTGCGGGCAAATTTAGGCCACCGGTGTTACTGCTCACAAGCCCACTTACACCCCTGTATTGCTGTTACCGAGTGCAGCTACGCCACCTGTGTTGCTATCTCCGAGCAAACTTAAGCCTCCAGTGTTGCTGTTCCCCAGCACATTCACCCCGTTTGTATTGCTGCCTCCAAGTACGTTTACACCACCTGTGTTGCTGTCTCCGAGCAAATTAGTGCCACCGGTGTTGCTGTTCCCGAACAAGCCACCGGGGTTGGTATTTCCGAGCAAGCCACCAGTGGTATCCCCAAGGCCACCAGTGTTAGCTAACAAATGCCTCTGTATAAATTGATAAACATTTCCGTAAGAACATAGATTTATGCCAATTTTCATATATGAGAAGTACAAAAATTTACGAAAAAGTGGCCACGGATAGATGTAAAACATTTTCAGTTGAATTATAGTAGGCCAATAATTTGTGTTCGCCACTTTTCGTACGACCCAAAAAAAATTCCTACTTCCTTTTTTTCTTTTTCTTAGGCGCTATGTTCTATCGGTATGTGTTTAATATGGAGAAAGCTTTTTTATTTTTTGTTTTTCTTGAAAGAAAAAAGATTATATTAAAAACTACTTTATGGAGAAAGGTCTTCTCGTTTGAACTATTACAACTTCATCATTTCGAATATTTTCTCTAGCATGAGTACTATTATAGGGAGATTAAGTATACTTACGGCGTCAACAACCATTGATGCTATCATCATTATCATAACCAGAAAACAGATACTCTTAGCCATTTCTGATTATCTGAGGCTGAGCAACTATCAGTTAAAGAGAAGTTAGCTTAATTGGATAGATGATAGAATGAAGGTATGAGAGTACTTGCTTGTATTGTATCCATAACATGCAATGCGAGTCTATTTATAGAACTTCCTTTTAGCTAGGTTCAATTGAAATAATTAAGGAGACACTATTGAAGATATTTAAAATATCTTCAATAATAACGATGATTAATATATCCTTCTGCCTCATAAGTTATAATAACGATAAAAATGTATAAATGCATGAAATTCTATCTAGCTAATTTTAATAGTAACATGCAACTGTTTCCATTCAGGTTCATGCAATTCTAACTGGTGGGGTCTAAATTAACGTACGTGACTTGTTTCCTTCCACTCTATCTGATGAAAAATACTCCTACCATACTGAAAATCACATCAGAAAAATTAAATTATCATCACATGCAATAGTCAACTGGAATATGGACAATGATATTTTGTTCCTATCTCCTTGTACATGAATATTTTCTACTGACTTTAGCTCAAATGAGACAAATAAATGTCGGTACCTGAATCCGATTATGCGCCCATGAGAAAGACTTGATACTTTCACGTTTTATTCTAATTTCTAAGCTCAATTGCTCCTACGTTAAAGCAACCATGCATGCCATATTTTAGATACAAATCCATGAATCAATTATTTAACCATGCGTGCCATTTTTTAGCTCAATTGCTCCTATGTTGGATCCTCTTCACTACAACATAGGATAAGCGAATGCTTATTCAACAAAATAAGTTCCGAAGTTCTTCTGTGACCTATGTTGTGAACTAAAAAGCCCTACTATTTCAGTTTTTCTTTCTTTCCATAACTGGGGAACAGTTGCGTGTTGCAGTGTGGAACCTTCTAGGATAAAACTTGGAACGATCCCCTGCTTTTTCCAAGCCTCCATACAACAAAGTAAAAATCAAACCACACATCGTGTAAGTAAGCACAATGAAGAAACATGTGATCGAACTGCATTCTTCACTTTATTATAGCAAAAATGACATTCTTCACTTTCACATTCTTTAGATTGGGTAGATTGGGTAAATATATGAATTGTCGACCAAAACTTAGGTTCGGAATTTCTGCAATAAAAATCCATATATGAAACTGACAAGAAGTCTTGTCTCCTGTATTCATTAATTGTTTTCAGCTTCTTGTGTTTAGCATTTAGTTAATTTATTCTTGATGCCATTTTCGGATGTCGACATTTTCATCTTTAGTGTTTCCAGTACCATGCAAATTGCAAAGACCTGGTGCCTCTTCCCTTTTGTGTACGTAGTGTTACCTGCTGCACAAATTAGGTAGACCCATAGAGATTTGTTGGCTTGAATACGTAAATGGTTTATACGTATTTGAACTTTTAAAAATCGTTAGTAAATTTGCATAAACTTAATTTTCTTTCCTTTTCTTTCTCTCTCTTTATTCCCTAACTTACAAGGATCATATGGTTATCGTTTGGCTAGGATATATTCTGACAGATAAGGTTCAAGTTGGAGGGATAGTTACGACTACCATTGAAATACCCCCTTTGGATATCATGTCCCAAAAAATCGTGTAAATAACAACAAAAATACCAAAAAGGAAAGCCTTCTTTAATAACACGCAACTGTCCTGGCATTTAAGTTTATTTTGTGTTTTTGTGTGACCCTAGCTCCAGGAGTCCTGGACTCCAGGGCAAAACCAGGCCCTCTCATTACTGTGAAACCGTTCGTTTCTTCTTCACATTATTAACAACAAGTTAAAGTATTTCTTAGGGAGAAAGGTTAATTCTTTTATTTTTCTTGAGGGAAATAGGTTAAAAGGCATCGAAGAAAAAGAAAATGACTCCCAAATAGGAAAATTCAGACCCTCGGCCCTTAAATACTAAGCCAAAACCCTGACCCGCAATAACTTTTTTAAGTACTCACCATTAAATTTCAAATTCGTTTTCCAGTGAGTCACCAACTCATGAATAACAAGCTCTTGATTTTACTTGTAATCATCTGCTCATCTCTTGCTCTCTCTTTTGCCATTACTATGCTATTGTTTTCTTCCCAAATGGACCACCCAAAGATTTTTCTTTTCTTTATCTACCATGACTTGTACTCCAAGCTATCAGTTATTGAGGTAGTTTTCCAAATTGCATATCCGTTTCTTCTTGTAGCCATTTAGATAAAGAGCTATGGGTAGTCTCCAAATGGAGACTAACTCTTTCGTAGGAAGGACATATGAAGAAGGGAACGCAGTATGGGCAAAATGAGATGGAAAACTAAACGAGTAACAATGTCCGGTCTACTAAAAAAAATTCAAAACTTTTTAATAAATTAAGAATGGAGGGAAATTTTTGTGTTTAAAAATATTTTAAAAGCAGAAACTATATATACATACACAGGGACAGTCCCATGTGTGAAACTAAAAAATCTATCTAGACGGGGGACTGTCCCCTATCTGTCTCAGAAAATAAAACAAAACGGGAAACAATCCCCCGTTTATTGTCCTTTTTCCGGTGGGGATAGTCCCCGTCTAGTGTTCACTCCCAACCACTCGTGAGTGTTCCAACGAGTTTGGGGGAAAGTGCGTAGAAACCTATCCATAGCAGCCTTTATTTTGATCAAATTGGTAGTGCACTTCTTCATTTGAAAGAGTGACACTATCCATAGCTCTTGCTCTTAGGAAATAGTTTCAGATTTTCCTTACAAATTAACTTACTGTTAAAGAGTAAGTGATTAACATTTTCTTCCTCTTGGTGACAAAGGCAGCTGAGTTTCTAAAACGTTACAATATCTCCTATTGAGATTATCAACAATTGGTTTTGCGTTTTGACCGGCTTACCAATATTTTAGGTTCTGGAGATTTTAATGGTCTGGCTACTGTTTTACTTTTTGCTTTAAATTATGCTACGTATACTTGGTGTTTCCATGCAAAGGGAAAGTTTATCAAAAGGACAAACCGCCCATGTTGACACTCTAAATACTGTGTCCAGAAAAACGAAAGGATTAACCCTTTTTAGAAGTGGTGAATATTTTTCTTTGTGAGAAATTTCTTCCATAAACTCATTACTAGAAGCGGTGAATATTTAAGAAGGAGTCATACACTCAAGATTGTGGATGGTGGATAGAGACAATATGGTTGATGCTTATACTGTTAAGTGCGGGTTTGATTCTCTTTGTGATCAAGGCGATATTAACTTCCCAAGTGAAATTATTTGGAGCCGACATTATCCATACAAAGTAAACTTCTTTCTATGGCTTCTATACCATGAAAGGTTTATGACAACGGACAAGCTTTTTAGAAGGGGTGTGGATGTGGATAGGGTGTGTCAGTTTTGTGAAGAAGAAGATGAAACAAGTGCCCATTTATTTTATGATTGTTGGCGAACAAAGAGAATTTGGCATTATTTTACCAAAGGATGCAACTTCAATTAGAGCTACGATAGTAATATTTCGGAAACTATAAAAACTTGGAGTCATGATTGGGGTTATCAGAGATTATACGATTAAGCGGAAGCGGGTATCAATTCGTACCTTGAACTTGAGCTCCGATTAGCAAGAACAAGCAGCAGCAGCAACAACAACAACAACGTTTCAACTCGACGATCAGCAGGTACTACAATCTCCACATATGAGCAAAAACTTGATTCACATGCTAAGAACTTAAAACCTTTTTCTCCTAATGGTAACTCTTTTTAGGGTTAGAGTTACCACTTTTCTTATGGTAAACTTATGTGTGATATTGGTGAAATCACGTCAAACTTTACACATATGCTAGAGATGTTTATATAGGTTACAAACCCTAAGGAATATGGAACCTTACCGGGCTTGCCACATACAATATGGGCGACCATATTCGGGTCCAACCCTAATATCTAACATCTCCCACTCGCACATAGTGTGTGTGGATTGTACCAGAATAAAGAATAGTTCATATTAGTAAATAGCCCGTGCGACCGTCGAGGTACCTGCATTTTGGGAGTTCCATACTAGCAACTCAATATGAGTCAGCATAGAGACATCAACCCTTTAAAAAAATATTTGTATCTCGTAGTATCATAGGTCCATCAAAATATCATTGGTCCAGACTACTCTGATCCCTCGTAGAAATAGTCTAACCCTCATGCTAGCTTATTGTAAATACATTTACACTTGTGTTGCTACTCCAGCAAGGCAACCCAAGTCGTCGACTGTGAATATAAAATATTCATTAGTTTGATGACCTTCCTTTCGCCCTATTTCCATGAAGTTTCAGAATCAACTGCTTTCCCAGATATGTACCCTTTAAGCCGGATCATCCATGGGCACATGACACATACTAAAGTAGCAATCATCGAATATTTACTTAATAACAAAGTAAAAAGTCGTAAGGTTACCTGTGTATAATCTAATTATCATACGGACTCACATGGTGAGAAAAGAAGGGAACGATTTTCGCACCTCCGTAGTGGTCGCAAGCACGCATAATATGAAAAATGCGCTAGAGTGGAGTTTTACTTGACTAAACAAGTATATATCACAAACTCTTACACTCTACAAATCTTGACTTAGTCTCAACTCTTGAGCCTAATCCGAAATTTTTAACTGCTCTCTTTCAACAAGCGCCGTGAAAGAGATTTCTTATTTGGATATCCTTTAAGGTATGATGAAATATAGGTACATTCATCATTGATCTTCAATATATAGATCTCATCTTGGTATTGCCAAGGCGATGCATCATCTCATCTTTGCTCGCTCTCCTTAGCGCCAAAAGGTGACTGCTTATGTGAGTAAGCCAGTCCATACCAGGTGACATATCAATCAAGTTCTGACATAATGCATTCTCTATGCACCAATGTCAGCGTGTATATCCATGCCCATAAGTAAATAATCAATCATAACAATGAACCATTATCAAATTGTATTGATTATTAATAAATATCCATAAAACATATGCATCTACGATCATAATGTCTTAGAAAAATAAATAAATAAAGAGACATCCATTACCACCTACGTAAACCTAATGCCCTAACATGAGACATAAAAACATCTTTTGGTATAGGTTTAGTAAGGGGATCAACTATCATCAATTTTGTAGGCATGTACTCCAAAACTATTTCTTTCTTCGCAAGAGCAGCTCTAATAAAACAACACCTCCTATCAATGTGCTTAGTCTTTCCATAGTACTTGATCGGTTGTCAGCCGACACAAAAGTAATTCACTTTCTTACTCGACAAAATATGAATGAAGTATAAAGTAAGGAAGAGTTCGTATCCACAGAGAGGCGATTGTTGTTATCAAATTCTAGTTTCTTAGTAACCCAAAGGGGAATTTCTGATTTTTGTAAAATTAAAGTAAAATAAAAGCAAAGTAAATATTTGAAATTATCAAGGAGAGAAAGATATTGGTCAAGGAATTCATCTTCAATCTTAAACATGTGCTTGCATACATGATTAGAATTACGATTTAATCTCTTTTATTATCAAAAGCCTAGAAAATCAAGAGAGCAAGATAATCTGAAAATTTCCTAAGTTCATCAACACACACATTAGAGCTGCGTATGTGAATTCTACCTAAAGAATAACCTAACGCCTTGCGCTAATCAAGTTCAATTCCCAGGAGCACTAAGTTTTGGAAATAGGCTAATCAATGCAATTGTCATATATTGCGCAGAACAATTCGGACAATGGTCATACTCTACATATGATTATAAGAGTGTATCACTACAAACTTTAATCATATCATGCTACTTGTATTTGGGGTTATCGCTCGATGAAAAACCCTAAAATAGCTATGGACAAGATGCAAGTTCAATTAATTGGCCACTTAACTAAACAAACATCAAAACCCTATCACAATACATCAATCATGTGATATTAAAAACAGTAGAGATATGAACGATAATCAAGAGAGAAAACTAATACATTAATCAAGCACAAGTTTTAGAAATCGGACTACATCCTTAACCAATAATAAGAGATTTAGCTACTCATAGCTATAAAGTTCATCATAATCAATAATCAAATAAAGGAGATGAATATTAAATACGAAAGCAAACCCTAGTTGTAGTTTCAGCGGCTCTCTCCTCTGCTCCAAGAATAATACGTTTTTTTCTTTGTTGTAGAAACTCTCTTTTTATAGCCCTTTGCTTTCCAAAAATAGGTCAAAGTCTTCAAAATCTTCAAGTCCACGTCCATCTACCAGTCCACCAAGCCCATGTGTGAAAAATATATCTCTGGAATTTTCGGGTCCAAAACTGGTCGCCGAAGTGCTGACGTCATCGCCGGAATCCGGTCACCGGAAAATGTTTTCCGATCGCTTAAACCATTGGAAACTGTCACCATGCAATTCTACACTTCCAGTTGCTCAACTTTGCTTTCCTGCATTTCAAACATTTGCATAACCTATCTAAATCCAATTTTCTATTCTCGCGAAAACATACCCAAAAGCGTGACGCGTAGCTCATACTTCCAGCCATCAATTCTTGAATTCGACTCATACCCGCCTCATGATTTAGTGAAATATTATGATTCACGCTTTAACTTCCGCAATCCGACATTCCGGGCTATGCTCACCGGTGCACCATTTTCGCCCCGTTTTCGCACTATTTCTGCAACTTCAAAATCCATAATTCAGCTCCTAGTCTTCAGCTTCTCTAGTATTAGCTGCCGCATGCCATCGTTTGAGCACATAACAGAAGCAAACTTGTCCACCAGCACCATCTACCACTGCCTGACATCCCTTTTCAGTTCCAAGTCTTCCCTTGACCTGCACTCCAGCTGCACTATATCGCCACCTTGTCCAAATCAGTTCCATGCCTCGCAACTGCTGCTTTAGCCTGCCATTCTCCATTGCAGCTGCACCAGCAGCTTACTTCTTCTTTCCATGTTATTACAAGCATCTTCGGATGGCAGTGATCATCAACAGATTCCTTCCCAGCACCAGCTCATGCTGCTCCTGTACTTCAGTTGCACACCATATTGCATTCAACTCTTCATTCCACTTCCTTATTCAACATCATGTCATCATCTGCAATCTTCGAATGCCGCAAATGATCCAATTGCAGCAGCACAACCTCTCCCATCACCAGCTTGTTCTCAATGCACCAGAACTGTAGCTTTGACCCTGTAACTAGCTTCTCACCTTGCTGCTCTTATGTAGCTTCATCCCAACACCATGACTAGCCACCAGTTATGCTCATTGCAACCTCACCTTCAAAAGCTACATCCACCTTGGGGATGTAGAACTGACCTGCTGGTTTTATCTATATCATTCCATACCTCCATTCCTGAACACAAATTCCTCTCAACTCTGCTCAAAACATCACATTCATCACTAACAAAATCGGCAGCTCCTTCTTCCAATTTGCAAACAACCCAATTTGCCTGCTTCTCGATTAACAGTAACATCTTCATTTGGAACCCATCTCTGCATCTTTAACTCCATCATCACCTCTACTGCATATCACCACAAACCCATTCTTCTTCATACATCACTGAGCAAGTTCAGTTCTTTCTCCTCCATTGTTCTTGCGAAAATTTCCAACATCAGCACATTAGATCCCCAATTTCAGCAACCCTGACTTCAATTCTTCTCTTCTTCTTAATTCTCAACAGCAACCACACCCCCATATTAACCAATTGCTAGAATCGATCTTATCAGTAGCATCTCATATTCCATACAAAACCTAACATACATCTAACCCCAATCTCTAAATCATCTTCTCTGTTTTGTAGACAAACAAACCCATCTCAGACTTGTTCTCTAATCCTAGGTTCAACACCTTCTTAAGCTTCAATTCACTCTGAATTTCCTCCATGAAAGTTAGTAGAGCCGCAGCTCTTTACAGGCAGTGATGATTGAAGAGATAGATACCAATGATGAGAAATGATTTTCTCTAAAACTTAGGTCATGTGTAGTAATAATAATTACTCAGGGCACCCACAAGAGTGAATAAAGGAGCCATCAGATTATGAAAGCCCCTCATCCTCCATTGTGCTCTCGATAGCACATGCATACAAAATGACGCTTTTTCCCTTCTTAGAATTCTTCCGCCAACAACATCCGTCTCTTATTTCTCATATTCACTTATACTCTTCAATTCATTCATCACTAAAGCAGTCATGCTCTTTAGACAAAATTCGCATCACTAAAGCCGACAAACTTTTCAGAAAGGGATGAAGAAATAAAAACAAATATGAGAAATAATCGCCTCCAATAACATTTGCACCTTTTGCCCCGTTTCTTCTTCTTTTGCTCCAAACGACTCCAAAGTACCTAACAAACTCAAATTCACACATAAGATACATAATTTACATGAAAACTCGTAAAGAAAGCATAAATACTAGATATAAAATTAGGTGTTTATCACACCTATCAGTACTTTGGGTCTTTTGCATAAGAAATCATTGATGTGCTATCAGTAGCGTATTTTCACCGCATCAGTAGCGTGAGTGACAAATTCAAAACTTTCAAAGAACCTCCTTAACCAATTGGATTCTTGTACAGCGTCTTGACAATCTACGAACTCATATTCCATTGAAGACATTGCTACAATTGACTATTTCTTACTATTTAGCAAGAAAGCATACCCTGATGTGCATTTTTGCTCTCCCATTTCTCCATTCCAGTTAGCATCACAATAACCACTAAGACGTAGATCTGAACCGTTGTAGCATAGCATGAGGTCGCTCGTCCCTTTGAGATACCTTAGTATCCTCTTGACCGCTTGCCAGTGCTCAAAACCAGGATTCGACTGGTATCGACTAACTAATCCAATAGAATAGCATATGTCAGGCCGAGTACACATCATAGCATACATCATTCTCCCAATTGCGTTGGAATAGGGTACCTGCGACATCATGTCTTTCTCTTTAGGGTTATTAGGGCACATCTTAAGGCTTAAGTTCTGGCCTTTAGCAACTGGTGTGTCTATTGGCTTGCAATATTTCATGTGAAATCGCTCAAGAACCCTTTTAATGTACATCTCTTATAACATACCCAAAAGTCTCTTTGAATGATCTCTAAGGATCTTAATCCCGAGCACATAGCTTGCTTCTCCCATGTCCTTCATCTCAAAAGTTGAGGACGACCACTCTTTTGTGGTGACAACAATTTCCATGTTACTTCCATCTATGAGGATATTATCAACATATAAGGACGAGATAAGGAAACTTTTATCGGACCGTTTAACGTACACACAATGGTCTTTCTCTATCATCGTAAACCCATTGGAAACAATGGCTCGATTAAATTTTAAATACCATTGTCTAGATGATTGTTTTAGGCCATAAATAGGTTTTTGGAGCTTGCAAACTTTGCGCTCTTCACCTTTAATCACGAAGCCCTCTGGTTGCTCCATGTAAATTTCCTCATCAGTTCTCCATTGAGAAATGCAGTTTTAACATCCATTTGATGAAGTTCCAAATCCATATGTGCGACAATAGCAAGCATAAGGTGTATCGAGGCAATTCTCACCACAGGGGAGAAAGTTTCCTCGTAGTCAACAACCTCCTTTTGGGTGTAACCTTTCGTCACAAGGCGAGCCCTATATATTTCATATAAACCATCCACATTGTGTTTTACTTTGAAAACCCATTTGTTTCCAATTTTCTTGCGCCCTTCTAGGAGGTCAACGTATTGCCACACACCATTTATCCTCATTGATTCTATCTCTTCTTCCTGTGCAATAATCTAGTTTTCCCTTTTAGGAGATGATATAGCCTCTTTGAAATTCTTAGGCTCTACATCATCATGTGAACAAACCTTGAAACTTTCCCCCTCAATCTGAAAACGATGATGAGGGAATTTTTTACGTTCACTTCTCCGAGATTGGGGATCCTGATTTGATGGAGCCAATCCATTATCAGGTGGAACACTCCCACTTTCCCGAGGAGAACGAGGAATTTCTTCGTTATTCTCAACTAGATGAATTGGTGTGTCTTCCATTGACTCTTCCACTTAAAATAGGCTAAGATCTCCCCCTACCTCGTTCTTTTCTAGGAAAATCCTATTCAAGGAAATTAGCATCTCGTGACTCAATCTCAGTTACACTTCCATCAAGATTCTCACCAATGAACACATGGACTTTTGAGTCATCATTATACCTAATAAAGATACATTTTTTTTTCTCGAGGGCCCAGCTTCCCATACCGATGAGAATTGTTGTGTACATAAGCAGCTGAACCCCATGGACGCAAATTACTTAATTCATTTTTTCTGCTAGTCCATAATTCATATGGGGTGGAAGGCACTGACTTCGATGGCACATGATTAAGGACATAGGCAGCAGTCAGTAACGCATCTCCCCAAAAAGAAATAGGAAGATGAGCTTGCTCCATCATTGACCTAACCATGTCTAAAAAAGTACGATTGCTTCTCTCTGCTACACCATTTTATTGTGGAGTACCAGGAATAGTCAATTGTCTTAGGATCCCTTTTTCCTCATAATACCCTTTGAATAGGTCAGATAGATAATCGTGTCCATGGTCAGTTCTGAGAGCCTTAATGCTCTTATTTAGTTAATTTTCCACTTCGCATACATAGCATCTAAAGCAGTCCAATGCTTCTGACTTGTGGGATATCAAGTAAATAGGATCATATCGCATAAAGTCATCTATGAAAGTGATGAAATAAGAGGCTCCATGTCTTGACTTAACATTCATTTGGACACATATATCAGAATGAATTAATTTCAAAGGCTTAGAGGCCCTTTGGCTGTCCCAAATGGTTTTCTAATGGCTTTACATACAAGACAATGTTCGCAGGTAGGCAAGGAGACTTTAGCGATGGTGCCTAAAAGACCATCTCTAGCTAACCTAGTCATCCTTTCTTGCCCTATATGACATAATCTAGCATGCCAAATCACAGAATCATTATTAATATCTTAGGAAGACGCAACTAATTAAATAGATTTATTTGCATCATAAGAACTAGAATTGTCAATATCCAAAACATAAAACCATCTGACATAAAACCAAAACCATAAAACTCAATTGCCAAGCAAATCTTAACAAAATTACCCTCAAAAAGAAAACTAAAGCCAAGACGCAACATACTATTAACTGAAACTAAATTTCGTCAAATATCCGGAGCATAAAGTACATCATGGAGGATTATCGTGCGCCCTTGTCGCGGATTTAGCATATAGATACTGATGCCAATTACTTATATGCTAGTTGTGTTCCCCATATAAACTCTTATGCTCCCAATAGGAACTCAACGATAATCTAGGAACCCTTCTCGGTCCCTCGCTACAAGGTCGGTTGCTCCCGAATCTACAACCCACAAATGAGGAGAATGAGCAACTAATGCTTGACTTGAAACAAAACATTCATAGCGAGGAATAGGTTCAGAAATTACCTTATTTGGCTCAGTGCATTCACGAGCAAAGTGTCCTTTCTTATCACAGTTAAAGAATTTCATCTCTGCTTTGTCTTTCTTACCAGCACGCTTGCCTCTTTTGTGCTTAGGAGTGTTGGTACATTACAAAACAGAGGGCCTTTTATGACGGTTTTTAAACCGTCACAAATAATAAAAAACATTCAATAATAGCAAAAACACCGTCACAAAAAATAGTTTGTGACGTGTCAAAATCCGTCGTTGATACTGGGGTCACAAATGTTTTTTGTGACGGTTGATCACTATTTGTGACGTTTGGTCAATCGTCACGATTATGTAATCTATTTTTTGCGTGCGGTCAAACCGTCATAAATAGTTTTCTCCCCGCCATCGGAAATATTCAGGCACCGCTTCTGTTACCGGATTTTTTTATTATGATGGTTTAGAAACCGTCATAAATAGTTTAATACCCGCCGTTAGTAGTATTCCGGCACCACTTCCATTGCCGGATTTTTCTATTGTGACGGTTTAGAAACCCTCACTAGTATATTTATTATTGGCGCCGGTTTATTAGACGCTGACGGACATCAATACCGGTCATCGGTTACCGGTAATTTTTTTCCAGTGCCAGATTTACATTCCCAGAATTTCTCAGAAATCTCAAGTCATTAACACAAAAATTAAAAAGATTTTCAAAAAATGAAATTTATACCATTCATAACAAAGTTTTACATTGATGAACCATATATATATAAGCCTACATATCCGACAGTTAGATGTTTAACTGATAAAAAAATATATATCTAAGCAACATGAAAACACCCAGATAGTTAGAAAGCTGGTAACTAAGATTATCAACATCCAAATGCCTGTGGAAAGTTTGGGACATGATAAGAACACGCTTGATGGCATGAAAAAAAAAAAAAGAGATCCCATTCCCTTATACTCAAAAAAAACAAGCACCTGAGTCACCAGAGTTATATAAGTAGTATATCAGTCAAGCATTTGTGCACCAAGATCTTCCATTCATGGACTGCTCATAATCTATGCGTCATTCGATGGCGTAACAGTGTCAGCAGTTCCCATTTCATCATGCCCAACAAGTAGTGCCTCCAAATCAGCTATCCGTTGCATTGCTACTTGAAGTTGTGCAACAGTATTCTCCAATTGTTGTCTAAGGTTCACAATTTCATCATCTGGGTCAGTGGAAGGGTTGGTGGATGATTCTTCACCCCAATAGTTCTTTGGCTTTATACCATTTCCTAGACAAAGAACACGGCCCCCTTTATCTCGTCCTCACACTTGGGAAAAAGCATCATGTCGTCCTTGTAGCACAATATCAGAACTTGGTAAGCTAGCTTGGATCTCTACTTCCTCCATTTCCTTCTACAGAAATATCATTTTCAAGATCAAATACGTAAGTAATGATACATAAAACAAATTCAAAATTGATTAATAATAAATCAATAATACATACCAGCTCTACAACCACATCTGGATCCATCAAAACTTCTTCTGGGTATTCAGTTTTCTTCTTTTTGGTATGGGTAACTTCAAAGATCTCGTGACGTTTAGGACGCCGTCCTAGTTTCTTCCCAGCTATATAAAGAGAATTCGATAAGAAAATCAACATACATATAAAAACAAAAACATACATATAAACTCATTGAATACATAATCGGAAGCAGTTATAACATGTTTGCATTCAATTCAAATGGACTATCAGTTTGAGTTAGAACATTCATGAGGACAAACTTGATCTCGCAGGATACATGTAATCCTGGAGGGTACGTGGAAGATTCATAACTTCACCCATTGTCTCATATTGGACAGTCATGTCAACAACTGGAAATGGGATTTCACGTAAAAAGTTTGAATAAATCATATGCAAGCAATTAGTTCAGTCATGAAACTACTATCATAGCCAAGGGGACATCCCAAATACTATGTTATAACACCCAAAATCAGCAACAACTTCCCAATTCAGGCCACAGATGGAGATTAAAGAGTAGACAGACGGGTTCAAAGATTCACAACCATAAAATCTTATTGGGAGCAAAAATATTGCAGGATCATGATTTTGGGAATCAAGAGCTAGTTTTTGAAATCATATACACAACAAGTTGCAGATCTAGATAGCACCTATCATAACAGACTCAGAGATTCAGAGACAATGGATGAATTTCCATCTTAAGAATCACACATAACAAACATTAGTGGGGAAAAAGTAACTAAGGAAGGTAGGGCCATAGTGATTAAGTTCAATTCTAAGTTATACTATTCAAGTTCTACTTTTTAACAGCAAGGAAGATCCATCACTATTCAGCTACATAAATAACATGGTTTCATTCAATGTAAAGTTCCAATAAATTCCAAAAGAGGGGAAACAGAAATGTACTGTATACTAACTTCTCTTTGATATAATAAATCCATATTCTCTATATTTATAGGTAGGTTAACATTGTTCAGTTGAAAGATGTTAAAACTTGTAGCATAGGAAAGAGTATTTAAGACTTAGCAGTGGTATAGAAACTTACCTCTACTGCACACTTAGCATGTGGTTTAGATCCAGTAGTATGGTGAAATTTTTGTTTCTCCCTGTTTTCTTTGTTTATTTAGCTTATTGCCTGCACCAAATATAAGATCTGATAATGTCATGCCTGCTAAATTATGAGACTTCTCATGAAAAACAAGAGTAATAATGCTTACTTGTTTCTTCAAATCAGTATTCCAAACCTCAACGAGTACCCTCCACTGGCTCTCAACAACGTAGTGTGGTGGATTAGAAAGACATTCTTCCACCGTGTTCCATTTTGTATAAGCAGCCTTTTTAACATGAAATTTGTAATCCTTCCACTTATCATTTATCTTGGTGTAGATCCAGCCATCCAATACTTCTTGGTGCTCAAATATTTGCTGACATCAAATATACAACCACAAAAGAAAAAAACATTTCAGATTTTGAAAAGATATGGATTTAATGGTTATATGAAAATACATGCATTTGTTATTGTACCTTTATTTCAAGCACCACATTCTCAATTAACTATGAAGGCATGCGTTTCCAGTCGTGTATTGTCAACGGTAGTTTGTGTACATCATTCGCTAGATGACTGATATATTTGGTTATATACGTACCATTAACCCCCATAGGGCAAAGGTGTTCCATATCAACTTCAACTGCAATTCTCTGATCTGGTAATAGGTCATGCAAGAACATCATAGCCGCTCCATCTCGAGGCATCCTACGAAAAATATCAAAGTTACAATGTAAGTATACTTAACTGATAATCTAACAATTAGAGAACTGAAATAAGCAAAAACTTCTATAAAGACAATTTCAAAAGAACTATTTATTGAAATGTTATATTAAGAACACACTACAAAGAGAACAAGCAATGCAGGAATAAAAAATTAAAATATGTTTAAGAATCATCTGATCCACTATCAAATTCAACATTAGAGTCGTCATTCTCATCTTCTGAAAACCCATCCAAAAATTCCTCTTCTTCTGACTGTACTTCTTTGTCAGCGTCTTCCTCTACTTCATCTTCTTCTTCTTCAACCCATATCTGATCTCCTTTGACATTTCTCGTAGGAGCATCAACTATCACCCCAGTCCCATCATTCATAACACCAACACTATCATCATCTTCATTGTTGATTTTAGTTCCAAATATAAGGTTATCCAGTAGTTAATCTGGATTATCATCACCCATGTCAAAAATATCCCTCTGTTTATTCCTGACCACAACATTCCATTCAGGTTCTATGGGAGTTTGGGCATAAAAAACTTGTCGGCATTGAGAGGCCAACACATAAGGCTCCTCCCGTTGTGTCCCCAACAGATGGTTAAAATTCACAAGAGTGAACCCCAAGCTATCAGTCTTCAAACCAGCAGTCCTTGTTCTTCCTGAAGTATTCACCACATTAGCCCATTTGCACTCAAACAACACATATGAGTGACCTTGTCTATATGTCAACTCAATTATGTTGGTAAGTACTCCATAGTACGTGCGCTCCGTATCATTGCTTGGGTTCTGAGCTGCTCCATTTCTAAAGGAAGGCGATGTTGAATCGACTACCACACCGCTATTCTGTGTCTTTCCTCCATTTTCTTTACTTACAACTTTGAAATTATAGCCTTGTGTTGTATAGCCAGTGAATTTTCTCGCAGTTGAAAAAGGACCTTCAGCAATCAAATCTAATCCTTCATCAATACTCACTTTAGATCTCATAAGCAACCTAATATGATTCTTAAACCAATCAGCAAACTCATGTTTGTGCTTTAAAAGCGTTGAAGGTCACTTAGTCTTGGGTGCATCATAGCCAGTGTAGTTTTGTGTTTCCTAAAAAATGTAATCAAAGCAGATAAATTAAATGGTGTGGCCTAGAAAGTAAAAGACTTAACATAAAACATAAATAGAGTGTTGCTTACTCTATGTACGGAACTACATCATCATCATTAGACAAGATATAGTCATGCATCTTCTCTTTTGATCGCCAGTTAAAGAAAATCTCACGGTTTTTCCAATGGGATTATCATCTACGTATCTAGGTAGTTTATTGGTTCTTGACTCGATATCTTTGAGGTACCTCGACAAGAATGTAACATATTCATCAGCCAAATAGCCTTCAACAATAGATCCCTCTGGATGAGCTTTATTCCTTACATATTTCTTCAAAGTGTACAAATACCTGCCAAAAAAGAATAATAAGTCACTGAACAGAAAACCAACAATAAAGAGAGCATAACTTATTGAACAGAAATAAGTAAAAAACAAACAAAGAAAAAAGAAGTTTAAAATATATACCGTTCAATGGGATATATCCACCGATACTGCACAGGTCCTCGTAAACGTGCTTCTGTCGCCAGATGTATAGGCAAGTGAACCATAATGTCGAAGAATGCAGGTGGAAAGATCCTCTCTAATTCATAGACAATGATAACAATGCGCTTATCCAACTCTTCAAAATCTTAGAGGCGTGACACCTTGGAGCATAGTTCACGGAAAAAAGAACTCAACTCCATCAGCACTTTACTGACCTTAGATGGTAACATCTTTCAGAATGCCAAAGGTAGAAGCTGGTGCATGAGCACATGTGAATCATGACTTTTTATACCAATTTTTTTACGTTGCTGGACATTCACACACCTCGCATTGTATGCTGAGTAACCATCTGGAGTCTTCAAATTCTTCAAGACATTAAGAAACATAGTCTTTCTTGCATTATCCATGGAATAACATGCTCCTGGCAAGAAATATTTCCCATTTGGTAATGGCCTTGGATGAAGTTCAGGTCTAATCTTCAGGAGTTGAAAATCAAATCTTGCTTTAAGGCCATCCTTAGTTTTTCCAGTAATATCCATTATAGTACCCAGAACACTATCATGGACATTTTTTTCAGTGTGCATCACATCTATGTTATGTTTGAGAAGATTATTAACCTAATATGGAAGTTCATAAAAAATACTCAATTTCTTCCAATTGCTTGGCATATTATTTGCGGCTCTACTTGATCCTCGTGACTTTCTCTTGCGTGGATGATCTCCCCTCAAATTCTCCTCAAACTATTTCCCAAATGTGTGTGGAATGTCTTTCAGCAAACTCAAGATATCTGGCCCTAACAATGGGTTTGGACGTGGGCTCAGTTCTACTTTCCCATCAAAATCTTTCTTAAGTGTATTGCAAAACCTATGATAACAATTCAGATAATCAACAATCAACTGTCAAATACACATCCATTTCAAAAAAAAAACACCATTAATAAAGTAAAATCCACTACCACGCTGTTGTCAGTCCACAAGCACATGAACAACTGTTAAAAAGATAACATAAGGCTCGGGGATACTGTTGTCATTCCACTACCATGAATATATTGCTTTCTAATATTTTTTTCAAGTCCAAGGGCATGGACAAGATTATATATGCAACATGAATATATAAAGGACATAAAACCATTGGATAGATGAACTCTAAGAGGAAAGTTTAGGCCAAAGTCTACAAGATTATATATGTCACCTCTTAACTTGTTACAAATGACAAGTTATAAACAAACCCAGTTAAAATATTGTATAAATCTAAAACGTGACAGTAAATTGTACACACTAAAAGCTACAACAATGCTCCAAGTTTGAGATTAATCAAGCCATGGTTGATAGTGGTACCACACAATACCTACAACTCAACACATTAGTTACTAGAAATTGGCTCAGTATATGTGTATACTTCAAATATATTCATTACATTAAATTCTAATTTCATCTATTAACAACTCAATGTTTTACTCATATTCTAATAGTAGTCTTCACAATCTTCTTTAATTAGTGCAATTAAAATAGATTCACCACAAAACAAAAAGGTGATTTTCTATGTAAAAAAAAGAAGAAGAGACTAATTAGTTCTAAAATGTTGAATGTCATGGTTTACAAACAATGGTAATCCTTTTTTTTTGGTGGCCCCCTAGAAGTTGTGGCCTCAAGCAGGGTTTGAGATGCTTTAACTTTATGGCCGACCCTGGCAGTCTATGTCAAACATTAATAAGTACGAAAGGGCCAATAGAGAGAATCATTTTGATAGGGATATCAGTTAAAGTATAAAGATTATTACCAATGATTCATTGGTAAGAATCACCGATAGCCCATGTAGACTGTTTTTCTTCCATTCTTCAACCACTGGTTCCGAGTTTCTTCAAGACACGTTGAACATGCCAATTTACCTTTATTACTCCATCCAGAGAGCATTGCAAGCCCAGGATAATCACTTATAGTCCATAGTAATCCCGCTTTCAGATTGAACATTTCATTTCGTGAGTAATCATACGTGTCCACCCCTTCCTCCCATAATTCCTTCATCTCATCTATTAATGGTCTCAAATACACATCAATGTCGTTACCTGTAAATTTTGACATAGAAGGTTGTGATTAGTTTGAATATTTATGAAACAAAGTATAAATGTAATCTTGACAAAACAGATAAAAATCAATATAAATATCATTACCTGGACTATGCGGGCCTAGTATAAGCAAATATAATATCATTTTAGGTTGTTTCATGCATAACCATGGCGGTAAGTTATAGGGTAACAAAACAACAGGCCATGTGCTATGCGGATTTATCATTGAACTATATGGACTAAACCCATCAGTTGACAAACCTAATCTGATATTCCTTGGATCTCCCTTAAAAGTTGGATTCATCTCATCAAAATGCCTCCAAGATTCAGAATCAGCTGGATGTCTCAATACCCCATCTTTTGTACGCCCTTCATGATGCCATCTCATATATCTTACAGTCTTAGAACACATGAACAACCGTTGTAGCCGAGGCTTTAATGGAAAGTGATGAAGTATTTTAGACGGCGTTTTTAATCTTCCATCTTTGTAACGAGAAGCTTTACAAACCGTACAAGACTCAAGATCCGCTATCTCCTTATAATACAGAATACAATCATTGGGACACGCATCGATTTTAACGTAATATAATCCCAAATCTGATAATACCTTCTTACAGTGTGTGAAATTTTATGGAAATGTGCACCCTTCTGGAAATGATTCTCTCATGAGTTGAAGCATCTCTTTGAATGACTTGTCAGACATCCCACCAACGCATTTGTAGTTCCAAAATCTAATAATAAAAGACATCATCGACATCTTATCGCATCCAGGGTATAACAGATTCTTTGAGTCTTCTAGCAACTTATAAAACTACGCAGCCGAACTATCACTTGGCATCCCACTCATGTCTCCATCCAACATATCACTCATACCCTCATCAACACGTAATCCATATGCATCTCGCAGCATTCCTGTAATGTCATATCCAACCTCTTCGCCATTGTTATCCATATTAACCTGATCCACATTGGTATTCTCTGCCCCCAAATTACATGGAAATGTTGTTCTGAACCCTTCACCGTGATGATACCATACTTTATAGATCCTTAACATACCACAAGTAACTAATTCATCATATATCTCATCTCTAGTCTTGTAATGTATATTAGCACACTTCTTGCATGGACACTTGACTTTGTTATCTTCAATAACAAACCCATTTTCAAACGCATAGTTCAAGAACAAACACAACCCTTCATCAAACTCCTTACTTGATCTTTCAAAATGAACCCAATTCTTATCCATACTAGTACCTGACAGTAGAAATGAACATTGGTATTGAAACACAATCATAACTAATGTGCAAGTCTAAGACCAAGAAAATCTTAAAT
Source organism: Papaver bracteatum (assembly GCA_023529315.1). Taxonomy (NCBI): domain Eukaryota; kingdom Viridiplantae; phylum Streptophyta; class Magnoliopsida; order Ranunculales; family Papaveraceae; genus Papaver; species Papaver bracteatum. Next base: position 98,795 of record JAJJWX010001258.1, read on the forward strand.
GGCCTGAACATTCCAATGGACTAGGTAGCATACACCATAAATGGACTAAACCTCTAGATCGAAAACACCAGAGAGACAATAGTATGGAGAGATAAATATTAATACATGTGCATCGTTCTAATTTATCCAAGAATAATATGTTAAAATTATCCAACAAGAATAAACAGTGAAGTGTTTACTCAAACATTCAAGTATTTAATGAAAGAAGCACATGAAGATACTTATGTGGATTTCAAAGCAAGTATTCGAACACAACATAACCAAAATGTCAAAGTCTACGAGAAAATCCTAAATGGCCATAATATTATAATGAACTAGGATTTTAGTTTTAGGTTTCATTTCTTAAAGGTAAGAAAACTATAAAATGACATATAGCACTCTATACATATATAAAAAAAAAAGGAAGGTTCCACTCGTTTACAGTCCCTCTCATTTGTTTATACAAACAAAGGTTTAGCTCTTACTCCTTCAACTGAACCCCATTAATTATATAATAGATATACAAAGTTATGTCATTCTTGTGCAGATGCACGAAAGTGCATGGCATAAAACTGACAGTCGCAGTCACTTGCAAGAAACAGTCGTTTCACTCTTCAAGAATTAATTAGTTAGCTACATATTAGCATCAATATATCTATCACAAGCGAAGCACGTCTAAAAATGGCAAAATTGCTAGCTAATATACATCCAAAAGACTGTTCTTTGCATATCACAGCATTCAACAACCACATTCCAAGCACAGCAACAAACAAATTGGACACACACTGTTTCATCATCATAATGCACATACTTCTCTACTAAATAGAAATCATAACATGTAATCCCTAAAGAATCCATTTCCAAATTAGAGCATTCAAAAAATATTGATCCGAATTCCAACTGAATCAAAAATTTAGTCCAAATTGGCTAAAATCAAACATACTACTTTATATTTTTCAAAAAAACAAACAAATAGATTTTCGATTCTTCTCTCTTGATAAGGGTTTCACATTTCACTTTAAGAAAACAAAATATAAACAGATTTTTAAAGTGGTTCATCCATCATCATTTAGTGCTCATCAAATTTTAACCAAAATGTTCAAGTCTAAGAGAAAAGCCTAAATGGGCAGAACATTACAATGGATTGGAAAGCTAGTATTCAAACACATCATACACCATCATAAACGGCCAAAGCCTAATGGAATTCAACAAACACATTGATTTCAATAATTTTAACAGAAAAGAAGAGTTGGAAACATTCGACAAACACATTATATGCAACCAATAAGGTCAAACTTAATCGATTGATACAAATAGAACAATGGAATCCCTTCTTACCATTCCTTATTAACACAAATTTTTGCAAACAAAGCATTTAAGGATGATCTCTTGTGTATTCCATATAATTTGGTCCAAGAATGCATACAAAGTTAATTCACATGACCAGTGCTAAAAAAAAACAACTGATTCTACAAACTTTGTAAAAAGGAAGGCTCATCAATCTTGCCACTACCATGGAACTGATTGACACAAAGGCATCATAATGCAATCTAACAAAGTTCATAGTATCTATAGGCAGTTGGACAGTTTGTATTTTCTTTCAGAAAAGCTCAACTATGTAAATAAAACAGTCCCGAGAAGCACCAAACACACAACAAAAATAGCAGAACATCTTATAGTTTCCAATTGTACCTCTCTAAGAACTGAAATTTCATTTCCAACATCATAATATCTTTATAATCCAATAAGTTGATATAAGGGGTAAGGGGTTCTTTATTTCAAGGCTCAGCCTTTTCTCAAGCTTTCCCATTCAACAGAAAACAACACAAACACAATCAGAAACTAAGAAATGTCACAAAACCCCAACATATGTACAAAACATATAAAACTCAGACTCCAATCAGAAATTCAAAGCTCAAATCGAAGAAAATCAAAGATCAAAGCACAATATCAAGTTCCATCAACAGAAACCCATATGACCACAAATCCATAACACAAACCTTAAGAAATTTAACAAATGAAATCCAACACAGACCCTCAAAAATTAAAGAAAATAAAAGTTTCCAGTAAACCCTAAGAAATTGAAACTAAAGAAAAACAAATTAATTATGTTTAATCCCTAGTGAATACAAAGAAAAAGAGGGGAAATTTCACCTGAAAATTTACTCCTTTGGATCCTGCAAAACAATAAAATCAACCAATTAAAAGAAAAATCAGTCCTTAATCAAAGCAAGGTTCATCAATTGGAGCATTCCATAAACAACAAAAACTTTGTAAAAAGGTTCATCAATTGGAGCATTCATAAGTAACTGAGCATAACACAATCATAACACCAAGTTAACAAAGTAAGCCTGGTAATGAACTGAGCATCTCATAAGTAATATATATTGCATGTCCAGACAAAGTAACCCATCTCTCCTATTAGCAACCTCTCCTACAGAACAATTACAATGGACTAGATAGCATACACCATAAATGGCCAGAAAATCTTATAGTTTCCTGTCATACCTCTCGAAGAACTGAAATTTCATTTCCAACATCAAAATATCTTTATAATCCGATAAGTTGATATAAGGGAGACCCAATCAATCATAGCTAAGAATGAGAAAAAAAACAGTAAGGGGTTCTTTATTTCAAGGCTCAGCCTTTTCTCATGCTTTCCCATTCAACAAAAAATTAGAGACAACAACATAAACACAACCAGAAACTCTTAAGAAATTTCACAAAACCCAAATATTTGTAACCCCAATCAGAAATTATAAGCTCAAATCTAAGAAATTCAAATCTCAAAGCACAATATCAAGTTCCATAAACAGAAACCCATATCCATATTTCGTTTCTAGACTACAAATCCATAATACAAACCCTAAGAAATTTTAAAAAATATGAAATCCAACACATACCCTAAGAAATTAAAGAAACCCATAACACAAACCCTAAGTAATTTTCTAGTTAACCCTAAGAAATTGAAACATAAGAGAAAAAATTTATTTATTTAATCCCAGTAGTGAATACTAAGAAAAATAGGGGAAATTTCACTTGAAAGTTTACTCCTTTAGCTCCTGTAAAACAATGAAAACAAGCAATTAAAAGCAAAACCAGTCCTTAATCAAAGAAACAAAAAGAAATTAAAAGTAATACAAAAAAGGGGGAAATTTCACCTTCAAGTTTACTCCTTTAAATCCTGCATACAGAACAAAAAAATATGAATTAATAGTAATATTAAGCAAAATAGATCGAAAAAGCTTTAAGCAAATCCAGTCCTTAAACAAAGAAAGGAAAATTAAAAGTAGTACAAAAAAAAGGGGAAAATCACCTTCGATTGACTCCTTTAAATCCTGCAAAGAAAAAAAAACCATTAATAGATGAGAGTAAACTTAAGAGTGGTGATGGTTGCAAACGAGATAGACGAGATGGAGAGCAGGTAACAGAATCAAACCTCTTAGCAAACTTCTTCACTTGAGAAGAACAGAAGGAAAGAGAAAAGGAAAACCAGATCTGAGCGAGTTTTACAAGAAGATAAGAGAAACAAATTAAAATATAGAAAATTTTGGCGAAAATTTCAGCGGGAGAGAATGAAATTTCACCGCCTTTTCTGAATTTTTTTTGACGGATTGGAAAACCGTAGCAAGTGATGAAAGTTTCATCTGTCGGAATCTAAAACTGATGAGTTTTGTATTGTCGAACACTCAAAACTAACTAAGAAAAGTCTATTTGACTTTGACTAACCGTATTTGTGGCGCTTGGTCCAACAAACCCTCACAAATTATTGGGTCGGATCCTTGAAACTGACCGAGGCTTAGCTGACTTTGACTACTTAGAATATTTATGGCGGTTTGTCATAAACCCTCACAAATAACCCATATATGTGACGCCCCCTTAAAAAAAACCTCACAATTGAGACGTGTTTTTGTAGTGGTAGTGGATGGCCCAAAGCCATCACGAGGATTCTTAGCAGAAGAACCCTTACCCCTCTTGCGCTTATCCCCATTGGTCTTATGCGAAGCAGATTCAACAACAAAAACAGAACTGTCAGTCTTAGCAGCTTCCAAGCGCTCGACATCTAGTTCCACACAACGAGAAATATCCTCAAAAGTGCGGACATTATCATTATGTGTCATGTTTTTCTTCATCTTCTCCCAAGAGTTAGGTAAAGAACGAATAACAGCTTGTACCTGTTGTTCATATGCCAAGTGATGACCTGTAGCCTCAAGTTCGCATATCATTGACGACATTGTCCTCAAATGTTGCTTCATTGTAACATTCGGCTTCTTTTGACAAGTGTCAAACTTCATAGTTAAAGCGCGCAACTTAGCCACAGAAGTAACTCCAAATTTTTTCCTGACTACCTCTAGCATGTCATGAGAAAACTGGTGGTTCTCAAACTCTCCAATGAGATCATTGTGCATTGAGCTCAGGATCATATGACGAGCACTGCATGCGATCCTTCTTAATCCATTCATGGTAAGGCTCAAGGTTGCAACAGTATTGAACCTCCGTACCCTCCTCAGGATGAGGCATCACATGATCATTTATTTCCTGCAGCCCATCATTATTTAACATAAAAACGATCTTTCGGCGCCAGATATTATAGTTGTCGCCATCAAAATTTTCACCCTTGTTCAAATCAGCAATGATGTTCTTGGAAGCCATTTAGTCTAACATAGAATGCGAAAAAATAAAGGATATTAAACTTATGGCACTATACACATATTAAAAAAAATAACTTTGCAGCATTAATCTAAATAAATAGCAAAACAACATTACAAGTCGCAAGATCGAAAAATCGTTAAACTCCTAATCATCTCTCGCGCCTCAAGTAATATTTTCTACATCTATTTAATATATGCGCAAGTTATTGGTTTTTGGGAATTAAACAAACTCAACCAAACAACCTCCCACTCAATTGTTTTAACATGTTATCAAACCAAGATGATTATATAATCAATCAACATGTTATCTATACATACAATTCATTAAGATATGAATTCAATCCAGCACCATACATGTTGTATATTAAAGAAATTAGACAATCACAACATAAACCATTCACATGTTATCAAGGATAAAGCGATTTAACCATATAATTTCAAGGAAACTCTATCATGTGAATCTAATTAGGTTCTGAAAATAATTTTATTGAATTCGGAACGTCGAAAAACCTTAGGTTACCAAAATTGTTGTTGATCCGACAAACACAAATAGAGAAAAAAAAAACAAAAACGAATAGCCCGGTTTGAACCGAACCGAAAAGTGAACCAGATCGAGTTGTGAACCGAACCGAGATGTGAATCGAACCATGAACCGGACCAAACTGTGAACCGAGCCATGAACCCGACCGAACTGTGAACCGCGAGCTGACCCTCCGGCCTGAGTTGGTCCACGGTTTGACCCACCGAGATGGACCGCGGTTTGACTCGCCGATCTAACTCGGTTGGCTCGCCGATTTGACTCGGTTACTGTTCATCGTCTTCTCCAAATTTCAGCAGCGTACAGACGCGCATGACTAATTTTGGGAGACGATATCTCACTCATACAAGCTCCGATATAAGCAAATAATATATCAAAAGAAAGCTCTCAGAGAGCATTATATATCTATATTAATTTTAATTAACATGGATCGACATATATACATCAAAACAATCATCAAATCACTACTCATAAACATGATATAAAACAATGGTTTTTGCAATATCTCTCAAACCACACGTTCAAACGATATAAAACTTTCCAGGAGATTATTTTAATCAATAATGAACATACCCAATTAAATATTTCAAACCAAAACACCCTTATCAAAATCCAAAATATTTATACATCCATTAATGGTTTTTAACCTAAAAAATAACAAGAACCCTAATCATGATAATATCATGTTATCAGCAACTTTCAAGCAACCAAAGCAAGTTATATCAAGCACGAAAACGCAGCAAACCAATAGCTCACGATAACAATATCATAAATTATACGATTAAGCGGAAGCGGGTATCGATTCGTACCTTGAACTTGAGCTCCGATTAGATAGAACAAGCAGCAGCAGCAACAACAACAACAACGTTTCAACTCGACGATCAGCAGGTACTACAATCTCCAAATATGAGCACAAACTTGATTCACATGATAAGAACTTAAAACCTTTTTCTCCTAATGGTAACTCTTTTTAGGGTTAGAGTTACCACTTTTCTTATGGTAAACTTATGTGTGATATTGGTGAAATCACGTCAAATTTTACACATATGCTAGAGATGTTTATATAGGTTCCAAACCCTAAGGAATATGGAACCCTACCGGGCTTGCCACATAAAATATGGTCGACCATATTCGGGTCCAACCCGAATATCTAACAGGGGTGATGAAAGACTTGACCGTATATGGAACAACTTACCGGTTGCAATATGGTGGTGCATTTGGAAAGAAAGGAATTCTAGAACATTCGATCACAAAAAGAGAAGTTTGGAAAGTCTAATTCGAGATATTAAGATTCAAGCTTATTTTTGGGCGGAGTCAAACACCAAAATGTTGGGCTTAACGGCTAACATGGTGATAGATTTATGGGACTCGTTTTTCTATCGGCCGCTTTGAGTTGGATATGAGTCGTTTCGTGTTTTCTTTTTATTGGCTCTTTTTTGTTTTTCATTTTCTTTGGGTGATCGATTCCAAAAATAAGTTTTTTTTTTTTTTTTGTGTCGGTTGTATTTATTGGGTTGAGGTACCCCTCTTAAATACTTTTTTTCAATGAATCCTTTTCTAATAAAAAAAAAAACTTTTTTAGAGAATGACATATCTCACACGAAATATTAGACTTACGAAAAAAAAAATAGTACACGAGGGACAGTTTTGGAGAAGCTTTTTGAGATATGTTAAAAATATTGTCAATCAAAATTCTCGAAATACTTTTGACATTTTAGTACTCAATATCTTTATTTGCGATTGTCGACATTCATAGATGAAGAGAAATAACAGAAGGATATAGAAAATATATAAAAAACATGAGCAAGCTACCTAGGATAACATTATTACAAACACGTTATTGGTAGACGCTCTCTTAGGAACCATTTCTTCTTATTTTCCCCTTTGCTCTTTCTGAGAGAGCTAATGCATGCCTCGTGGCTCGCGTCTGAGCATGTTAACCTAAACATGGGGAAGGTTTATGCCACCTGTGTTGCCATCTGCGAGCAGATTTACACCACCTGTGTTGCTGTTCCCCAACACATTTACGCCACCAGTGTTGCTACCCCCAAGCAAATTTGTACCTCCTGTGTTGCTATTTCCGAGAAGATTTGTACCACCAGTGTTGCTGCCTCCTAGCAGATTAGTTCCACCTGTGTTGCTACCCCCAAGCAAATTTGTACCTCCTGTGTTGCTGTCTCCGAGTAAATTTGTGCCACCAGTGTTCTTATCCCCGAATAAGCCACCTGGACTGGCACCCTCGAGCAAGCCACCAGTGTTAGCTAATAGATGCCTCTGTAGAAATTTATAACCAATTTAGTAAGAATAAATAAAGGAAAACTGAGAACGTCAACATTCATATGTTAACACGAAGAGAATAAATACGGCTCTGGGATAGATGCAATGCATTTTCAGGCCGAGTACAGAGCGAACGTTTGGTTTTTTTTTTTTTTTTTTCCCTCGATCACATAAAAAAATTCTATTGCAAATAATTTTTCTAACATGACATGATTGTGGGGAGATTGAGTATACTTACTGCGTCGACAACCACTGAATCTATCATCATTATCGTAACAAGAAAAACAACCGTAGAGTAAATACTCTTTGCCATTTCTGATTATCCAAGTGATATTGACAAAGAGAATATAATTTGATTGGATATTCGAATGTATGAGATTTATCCATAACAATGCGACCTCTATTTATAGGACCCGCTTTCTGGTTCATCTGGAATAAGAACGTAAGATTCTTATTATTTAACTATAGAAGATATTTTCCTTTAGAGGCACGAAATTCTTACTCTAATGGCCTGCAACCGATCATGCGTTCTAAGGAGTGGGTCTAAAGCAACTTTCGTGGCATGTTCTCTTCCACACTATGTGATGATGGCAAGTGCTGTACTATAAAAATCACATCACACGTAAATTAAATTATCAACATATGCATGCAACAGTCAACTCACACTTATATGGACTGGACAATTTTATTTTGTTCCTATCTCCTTGTAAATGAATATTTCCTCCCCTGGCTACGATGGGAGTGGTACCAGGCTATGATTATGGGTAATATCAAGTCTTCAACTTGGACATTTAGGACAATTATATTTTGTTGTATTTTATATCTACTTTTTCATGATCTTTTTTTTTTTTTTTTTTTTTTTTTTTTGAAACATTAGTGAGTATATGTTTAATTACATAAGGATTACACGAGGATAAGTTAGATAAGGATTACATGAGGATAAGTTGTTCATATAGAGTCATTTATTACAATTTCAATTAAAAAAATTAGGTATTATACACGATCGCAAATTATTGCTGAGAAGGTTCCTTGTTGGCCCACGGTTATTCTGATTGATTGGTTTCCCTGTATATATGGTGGTCACTGTGGGATTTCCCTAATCAAATGGTACTTGCCAGTTACCAAGGTGGTTTCATGCTCTTGGAGTTATGCGCAAGAGATTTACACGACTGCGACAGATTAAGTATACTTACCGCGTCAACAACCGTTGAGGGTGTCATCATTATCATAATACCAAGAAAAGAAACACTAGATGAAATACTGCTCTTCCCCATTTCTGGTTATCTAAATGAGCAACTTGATACGGTCTTACTAACGAACGTCCATAACAATGCAAGCTCTATTTATGGAACTAGTATTGAGCTAGGTTCATTTGAATTTTGAAATAAGAGCTGACAGTTTACTGACAGTTAATATTAAAATATCAAAAAATACATTAACCTGGTCAGGTAAGAATCACGAGCTCCATGGTTTTAACCTGTCCTAGGATTTAGTCACGGTAGTCTAGATACCCTAGCCAGACAAAATAAATAAACATCTGCTACTTTAAATAAATGCAACAACTGTACTTGGTTACTGCATTCTAGCTAACGTCACGGGTCTAAAGCAATATAGTAGTGACCTGCCCCCTTCACTTCTTGTCTGAAGACGGATACTAAAAGTCTAAAATTACATGACAACAAAAATTATCAATTATCTTCACATGCAAGCTAGTAAACTCACGGACTCACAGTATATGCATGGATTGGAATTTTGGACGTACAATTGTAATTTGGTTCTATTAACTAATAATATCTTTGCTTCTCCACCAATATACCATGATTGAGATTGTAATTGTTTTTTTCTTGATGGTTGAGAATGTATTTAGTAATTATTTTCTTCTTTCGAGGAGTACTAGGAATCTATGGGTGGAGGCTGGACTTAATTTTTCCGGTTTAATTGGGGCCCTAAAAAACAATAAGAAATAATAAGGGGTCCTACACTACGCGATAAAAAGGGACATAAAATAATAAATTTGGGTTATCCCTTATCCTTTATTTTTTGAAATGGAAAAAATTCCCCTAAGTCATTAGTGTTAATTAAATTAAATTAGTTAATTAAGGTGTTAAGTAATAAGGTTAGATTAAAATCAGTTTTTTGTTTTTTTTCGGATTAAAGAAAAAAAATGTTTTTTGGTGTTGTGGGGAAGGAGAAGTAGAGTGTTTTGGTGAAAAATTTGGGTTATTTGAAATGAATGATTCTAGTGTAGGAAATGATGTTGGTGAAGCTTCTAATTACAACCATGATTGTGTTGATGGTGAGATTTTGTCAACTAATCCTATTGATTGGATGTTTGATGAAGAAATGTTAATAGAGGAAGCCATGAATATTGGTGCAAATGAAGATCATATTGCTCAGAATGAAGGAACCAATCCTCCATATGAAGAACCCGGAGCTCAAAACAATCAGGTAAACATCTTATACCCTTCGATTTGTCAGTTTGTTGCTCTAAGTGGTCGATTCATCCCCACTATGCAACAACTCAGTGTAAGGGTCATCAGAGTCTTGGTATGAAAACCGTAATGACCCTATTAGGTCGTCATTCTTTTGGCAGTACCATTAACGACTCTAACCTGCAACTTTCCCAGGTTATGAAAAATCGTTAAGGTAGTTTGATACTAAGTGACGACCCTTTTTAAAAAGGTCACGCCGAGTCGTTACGTGTTTTGTCAAGAAAGTAACGACTCTAAAACCAAAACTACCTGATAAGTATGACACCAAGGGTCGTCATATTTATAATCATATTGTGTGACGATCCCATATATCAATTGCAAAACTTTTTAAGGGTCGTTATAGGTGTTAGTAATACAGGTAACGACTCTTGTACTGTATTTTCATAATTTTTGATTTCATAGAATCATTTCATTGAACTGTAAAAGGCATACATCTTGCATAGTGTTGCATTGAAGGAAATGAAATACAATAGATAATAACAGTGCACTTAAACACTCAACCATAGATGCTGTAATTATAGGTAGTGCCGTGCAAGATGAGGTAGCAATCGTCGAACTCAAACTTGTTCCCACGAAGCACCTCGTAACGCTTACATGCCTTCCCCAACTGAAAACACAAGACAAAAAACTTAGTTAGTATTGTTCAAAGCTTTCGATAAGTTTTACCTCTTGTTTAAGCACTTACTCTTATAGCACCCAACGTATTGGGCATGGCTTCCCTTACGTCATAAACTTCTCTTTTGAAAGCATCAAATTCTAATTTTATCTCCTGAAACCGTTCTTTGACTTGTTTCAAAGACCTTGAGTTCCGATTTCCGTCCAACGCCACAAAAACAATGAATACATGGTTCCACCAACCATATGATGTTTCATCAATGTCTTTGTCTAAACTTTTATAGTGGTTTGTGACTGTCGTTACTTGACATATTAAAAATGTGACGACTCTTGCCTATCAAAAGAGTCGTCCATTGATTTATTTATTTGATAACGCCTCTACCCTCAGATAATTTCTGTTCTAAATTACATTTAGAGTCGTCACTTGTGTAGTGAAACATAATGACGACTCTTATATCAAAGAGATTCTGTGTTAAGCTTCCGTTGTAGTCGTTACTATGAATCTTTTAGGTTGTGATGACTCATTCATTTGATTTCAAACAAACTTAAGAGTCGTTAATGTTTTATTTAACACTATTGAGGACCCTTGTTGGGAATAAAAGGCAAACCAATATTTGAACTCATTTTATTGAATCGAAAAAAACATACATGTACTATGAAATACAATAAAACGAAAAGAAATTAAATAGTTCAATACATTGCGCTAGAAAATGTATACGAGATTAATTATATTGGGCGAATTTTCATTCAATCTGCTCCAAGAGATTATAGAAGTCCTCGTGCGAAAACTCATGGCCGTACCTTAATTCGTATTGGCTCCTACCCAAAGAGTACTGGAAAATAAATTTGTTAACGTTGTTGAATAATCATAACCAAATAAATATTTTATGTGAACCGGCCTATTGGGTTACAAACTTACTCTACTCATTCGAGGTTCGTTGGGAAGCGCCTCATCCCGAGCTTTCAATTCGTCTCTCAACAATACGCATTCATTGTATAAATATTCATATCTTTCCCTTATCTGTCGGAGCGTACGTCTATGATGATTTCCGCTAAGTGCTTTAAAAACCTTAAATACACGTTTCCACCAAGCATCGGTGTTTTGATCCGACCCAAGGTAAGGGCATCTTGTTGGGTCTTTGTTACTTGTCACCTATTTCGCTTCCTCTATGGAGTGATTCGTGAGAGTGGTGTGAGCTCTAACAATAGCAACATCTTCTTTATTATTGAAAGGAGTTGGAGCCATTTTTAGTGTTTGGAAGTGATGGGTGATTGATTTAGGAATATGGAAAGTGATAGGTGAAAAACTTTGAAAGGATGGGTCTCCTTTTATAGCAACAAACCACCCAACGGCTAGTTTTTTTTCATATTTCTCAAAACACATATGAACCAAACAGACTAATGACGACTCTAACAAATAATATGACGACCCTTTCAATATTTTAGATGGTGCGTATTTTTGTTTTGTAACTAGGTTCGTCATCTAATAGTAATGACTCTAATCCAAACAATAAGAGTCGAATAACGACTAGAACTAAAATTGTGACGACACTTCCAATTTTTAAGGCAGAGAGTATGGACGTCAATAAATTGGCTTATATAGGTAACGACCCGAGTCAGTGGCAACAACATTGTATTAGAAGAATTAGGGTCGTTAATAAACAAATCATATTCAATAACGATTTTTCATACTATACACATGCAATTAAAGAATCGTTAGAGTTTAGCAAAACACAGACTAACGACCCTATCACTGAAACTGAAAAAATTCAGTTCCAGTGCTCTATTTCACAATCAAAACTCAATAAATAATCAAAATCATAAGTGAGTTTGAGTCACTTACATTCTAATCGACGCTATTTCTTCTTCTAATTCTTCCCGGCTTGATACCACAACCTTGGTTTTGAGTTTAATCTTCAATTTCGGTTTCTCTACCAAATTAGGGTTACTAAATGTTCCTTTGTACTCATTGGTTCGAGCCATTTTTGTATAAGAATTTAATTGTCGATTAAAGTTTTATGTATCGTCGATTACGATGATGAATCGACAAAGGAAAAAAAAATGGGTCGTTAATGGAGGAGAGGGAGGAGTGGGAAGTCGGAGAGGGAGAAAGGATATAAGGTTTTTAGAGAATGAATTGGGGGCGTTATGGTTAGGGTTAATAGGTTATTAAGTAGAAAGGGTATAAGGGTATTTTTACCCATTTTTGGAACCCCCCTATAAAATTTGGTGTGGGTATAAAATGGTCAGGGCCCCTTATTTTTTTTTGGGGTCCCCAATTAAACCAGGTTAATTTTTTTCTTTCCAGGAGTACCCACTCTAGGTTTAACCAAGATTTCTATTGAATACTCGACTTAAATCCTTTTAACTTCGATAACAATAAAAACCTGGGATGTCCAAAAAAGCGAAGATTACATCAATGCCCTTACATAATCGAAAGATATTTTGTGTCCGATTGTTAATACTTAATCAGAAGGTTAGTAACGCCATTTTACTACCGATTAATATAGATTGTGTACCAAATGCGAATCTTGCTCCTTTAACAATCGGTAGTAAGAATATCCTCACTATACTACCGATTATAGTATCTCCCAAACAAGAAATTTGGGGCAACTTTATAAACGGTAGTCATATTAACTACCGATTATTATAGTTCTCAAATTCGGAAAAATTGAAATTTCTACCAAAACAAAATTTGGGGAAATTGTATAATCGGTAGCTAAATACCTTATTTGGCTACCGATTATACAGTTGTCCCAACAACAAAAATGAGCCGTTGGAACTCTAAACCCTATATAAGGATTGTACCTTGTACCCTCTATGGAACACAAATACCTTTAAACTCTCTCCAACATCATCTTCAACATAATGGCCCAACCATTCATTAATCCTACAGAGTTCACGATTAAAGAAGATTTATCTTTATGTAGGCGCTATATTCAATTCTATCCGAGACAGGGATAAAAACGAAGGCAAGGAGGCATAATGAGTATGAGTTATTTGGGAAGAATTCACGAAATGTTTTGCGCCGACACCGGTAACCCAACAACAATCACTCTGCCTAATTGGTTCAATAAACGAACGCGTTGAAGAATTCGTCCATTTAACTTATCTTGCGAATCAATATCGATCGATTGAGGGGTGCAACCAATGATGAGGTTATAGAACAATCTCTTGGGGAATGGCAGAGATGGAAAGGATCAAGCTTCCGTTATGAAGATCATTTTAGAATCCTTATGGCGATGGAAAGATTTAATCCGTTTAGGACTCGTCCAGCACATCCACAACGCTAATCAGAATACCTTGTAATAGAATTGTGGAATTTCAACGTAAAATTATGATGATGTTGATGTGATACTGTAATGAATTTCAAAAAGTTTATGAAAACCGAAAGTTTTAATTATTTATGTAACTACCGATTATACTCCAACGGCTATTTCGTTCAAAAAAAACTAGTTGTGCCCCGAAAACCACACAAAATCGGTATCTAATACATATTGCTAAACCTCCGGTTATACCACTCTAATGAAACTGAGTACCCTATTGACAAAACAGGATATAATCGGTAGGTACACAAGTATCCTTAGATTCCGAGTATGAATAATCGGTTGCTTAGGTTCAATATTTTCCTACCGATTGTATGTAATAATTGTTCGTAATTTCAGTACAGTCTTGTAAAGTACGCATCAACGGCCATATTTAAAAAAAAAAGAGACGTTGGGACTCTCATCTATATAAGGAGGGTAAAATCTTCTTATTTATGCAGCAAACAACACATATATAGCATTATGTATTCTAAAAATAGATTTTCCATCGTCTACTCTTGTCAATTCATTCAATATCTCAACTTACAAGCATGGAAACATTTGATGCAGCTGAAGATTTGGTCATTGTGAAAACATGGTATCATGAAACAATACGTGAAGATGTCATAGCGGGAAGGTTAACACCCGAAGTATTTTGGGCGAGGGTATATAGCCAATTTGTGCGAGAGTATGAAAATCCAAAGCAAAGATCACTCCAACAAGTTCATGATCATTTCCGACTTGTCCAAAAAGGGGTAAATGATTACATAACGATACAAAAGAGGATGTTTAACACTATCCACTTAATCTTGTCAATCCAATAATTTGTAAGTATGTGCATACTTCTTTTAAATAACACCGGGTGTCTAATCTTTCTTACTATAAAGAACTTGGCATTATTTTGTGTTTTTTATGTAGGAGGCACTCGCAAAAAGACAGTACTTGGTGGAAAATGGTGAAGGATTCACTAATGATGGAAGTTATGAATTCTTGAAGTCCATGAACACAATATAAATATTTATTGATTGTTACAATCGGAAGTTATTCATTTATATTGTCTACCTATTCTGGGAACATTTTCACCTTTTTTGTCAGAGTTTGGTAATAATCGGAAGGTTTTGGAAGCTATTAAACTTCCGATTATGGCTACATCGCAAACACGAACCAAATGGTTTGGGCTGGCTCTGCACCCTAAAACCTGTGTAATTTTGGCAAAGGTTTGATGTGGGGCAAACTATAAACGGTAGCAAATTTTCTACCGATTATAGAAGATTTAAAATTTTTGGAAATAAAGGAATTTAGAAAAAACTCATTTTGGGGAAACCTATAATCGGAAGGTTTTGGAAGTTGTTAAACTTCTAATTATGGCTACGTCGCAAACACGAACCAAATGGTTAGGGCTAGCTCTGCACACTAAAACCTGTGCAATTTTGGCAAATGTTCGATGTGGGGGAAACTATAATCGGTAGCAAATTTGCTACCGATCATAGAAGATTTCAAAATTGTGGAAATAAAGGATTTTAGAAAAAACTCATTTTGGGGCAACCTATAATCGTAAGGTTTTGGAAACTACTATTCCTCCGATTATAGGTGCATCCAAAACACAAACCAACTGGTTATGGTTGGCTCTGCACCCTCAACCCAATGGTCATGCTTGGATCTGCACTATCATAACCTATGGTTTTCTACGTATGATCGGTAGGTATTTAAGTTGGATTATCTACCGAATATAGGATATTACAAAATTCACCAAATAAAGGATTTATGAAAAATCTTTTTTTTGGGGCAACCTATAATCGTAAGGTTTTGGAAGGATATATGTTTCCGATTATTGCTGAAACACCATAATCGGAAACATATATCACTCCTTAGCTTTCTATTATAACAATCGAAAGTCCTTTTGTTTTCTGTATCCAAACAACACCATATTCGGAAATTAAGTTAACTCATAGAGTTTTCGATTATAGTAATCGATTGCTTGTTCAACCAAATAAACTACCGCTTATAGTTAATCCGTAGGATTTTATATGAATAATCTTCTGATTACAGTCATTACATAAAGACCTTAACGCTACAATCACTTTAAAACCACCTAAATACTCTTACAAGAGGCATAAAAGTATTAAAAAATATCATAACTTCCAGTGACCATAGAAATCGTCCCTCTTGATTTTGTAACATCCTTTATGTTCAAATTGTTTCCCGTAGAGGTCCACATACCGGCGATCAGCAAGATTTATATGAAATTACGAATGAGTAACAAGTTAGTACTAACTAATGTTTATGTGATCCAGAGACACAAAGATACTTACCCGTTCTTCATACGTCCACCAAGGAAAAGCGTTCCTAACAAATTGTTCCTCATCTTCATGTTTGTCAATCTCCTTATCGAGCGCCTTCATTCTCCTCTTAATGTCATTGGATGATCTTCGAATTCGATTACCATCTAACTCCTCAAATACCATTAAAATATGGTTCCATAACTGCTCTTCGGATTCTGATTTGTGGAGCTTGTGAACACAATCATGAGTAGTTACCACAACGTACGCTTTATAAATAGAACAATCTTCTTCTTCGGCAAAATCAATATCCATCTTTGTGTTTTCAAATTTAGAACTGAAGAGAGGAAAGAGTTTGGTGCAAATGGGTTGATAGATTTGAGTTTCTTTATATAGGTTTATGGACCAATGACTCTTTTTCTTTTTCCAAAAAACTCCAACGGCTATATCATCAATTAGGTTTAAACTGCAACGGCTAATTTTTGAATCAGGGACTATATTCGGTAGGTTTATACGTTGAATTATCTACCGATTATACCAGGTTTCAAAATTCCCAAGATAAAGGATTTATGAAAAATCTTTTTTTGGGGAAACCTATAATTGTAAGGGTTTGGAACGTAATTTTATTCCGATTATTGCTGCATCCGAAACACAAACCAAGTGGTTATTGTTCGATGGAATTTGGTCAAGGTTGAACATACAATCGCTAGTTTTACAGGTCTAATTAACTACCGATTATAAAAGGGAACATTAGCCGAAATATCCATACATTAATCGGTAGATAATTATTAATTTTAAACTACCGATTGTTGTTTTGGCTACCGATTATGTAAGGGCATAGTTGTCATTTCGAAAAATTGCGGATAAGGTGTAGCTTAGTTTTACGTTTGGGTGACTTTTTTTGTCTTTTTGTGTCGCCCCTAATTCTGTTGGGGTCGCCCCTAAAAATGCCAGGAATAAAAAGTGGTAAAAGTTACCAGAATCGACCGGAAAAATTCTAATTTGACGAGGCATTGATGTACGGAGAATTCTAGCTAAGAGATAAATCTTGACATTGGGTTAAAAGACCATGCTTGATTAAAATGTAAACTTCAGCTAAAGACTTAAAAAGCGAAACATTTTTTTTTTTTTTTTTTTGTAACTTGGCAAAGGCGTCCTGCCCCCTGGAAGCATAGCCACCGAGCCTACTCCCATGAGCAGACCCATCCCATTCCCACAACAAAGATATAAATATTTACATAAGAGGAGTATTTGAAGAGATCTCCAAACTCGTGAGCGGAGACTCGATCCGCTGACCTCCTCATTTTAGAGTATTTTGTTGTTATATATTGGGAATAATGATGAGATAGACTCTTTTTTTTTCCTTTCGAAGCTGGAGGATCCCTGGTCACAACACACCTTTTGGAAAATCTGATATTAAAGACTTAATGAAAAACACAACTCAATCTTAACTCAATAAAAAATCTCTTTATTGATGTAAATATTCACATGGCTGAACAACATACTTATAGAGATAAACAAACTTGACTCTCAAGCAAAAGACTTTCCTAATAAGATTAAACTCTAAAACTTCCAGAGAATTTCTAAACTCTATACGTAACCAAACTCTAATATTAGGAAACGTGCTTCTCAAGTTTACTTCTTACGCATGTTAAACATCAGTATTAACGTATACTAGTTTCTTCTAAAATGTCACATCAACTTCACCTAGTTTCTTTTAAATAAGAAGCATCAACTTCTACTAGTTACTTAACCAAATAGGATCAACTTTGTCTAGTTTCTTCCATGAACTATTTCACCATATGTTGATTGAATCTTCAACATCCTCCCTTAAACCAAGATATTTTTTACTAATCATTTTCAGCTTTCCACGCAATTAGATGAAAGTGTTATACTTCAAAGACTTTGTGAAGATATCTGCTACTTGTTCTTCACACTCACAAAATTTAACAACAATCTCCTTATTGCTAACAATTGCTCTCTAATGTAGTGATACTTAATATCAATGTTCTTACTCCTACCATGAAGCATTGGGATTCTTAGTTAGTGAAACTGTAGACTTATTATCACAAACTATTGTTGTAGGTGTCTTATGTTCTTGAAAAAGTGACTTCCACATCATTCTTAACCATACAGTTTGTGTTGCACAATTGCCAGCATCTATATATTCATCTTTTGTTGTAGAAAAAGCAACAACTTGTTGCTTCTTTGATTACCAAGAGAAAAAAAAGGTTCCTATAGGAAATGCATAGCCTGAAGTGATTTTCTTCCCTCTGTATCTCCATACCAATCACTGTCTGTATAACCAACTAATTTTTGTTCTTCTAAAACTGTGTAGAAGATTCCTAAACTAGTTGTTTATTTAACATATTTTAAAATACGTTTTGCATCTTGTAAGTGTGATTGTATTAGTAATTCCATAAACCTACTAACGAATCAAAATGCATACATAATATCAGGTCTTGTTGCCGTTAGATATATGAGACATCCAATAAGACTCTTAAAGTCTGTTAAATTCACAAGTTCTCCTTATCCATCTTTTTTAAACTTTAATATCTCCTCTATCGGTGTTAAAATTGGATTGTAATTATCCATCTTGAAATGCTTAAGTATTCCATCTGCATATCTCTGTTGATTAATAAAGATACCTCTTTTTGTTTGTTGTACTTTTATTCCAAAAAAAACATGATATCAATCCAAGGTATGTCATCTCAAATTCCTTCACCATATCCTCCCTGAATTCCTTCATCATCTCTGAGTTGTTACCAGTGAAAATAAGATCACCAACATAGAAACACACTATAATATGATTGCCTAGAGAATCAGCTTTCAAATATAGAGTATGCTCATGTGGAAATCTTATAAATCCTTTCTCAATGAAGTAAGAATATATTCTTGTATACCAAGCACATGGTGCTTGTTTTAAACCATAAAAAACTTTATTTATCTTGTATACTTGATTATCCTTCCCCTCTATAATAAAACTTGCAAGTTTTTCAACATACACTTCTTTTTCTTCTTGTACACCATTCAAGAATGCTGACTTCACACCTATCTGAAAAATCTTCCAACGCTTCTGTGTACCTAAAGAAATAACCATATGTACTGTATCAAGTCTTGCAACTTGTGCAAACACTTCTGAATAATCTATTCCTTGTTTCTGTCTATATTCTTTAGCAACTAATCTTGCTTTAAATTTATCTACTTTAATTACCATATGATTTGTACTTTGTTTTTTTAAACCCACTTAACATCTGTTGCTTTCTTACCTTATGGAAGTTCAGTAAGTTCCCAGTTTTTATTTTTCTCAATTGAGTGTATTTTAGCTTTCATTGCTTGTACCCATCCCTTATTTTTAGAAGCTTCTTCATAATCTACAGGATCACAATCACCAAAGAGTTCAAAATTTATGACATCATTATTTGTATCATCATCATCCCTTGTTAACACATAATCATTCAGACGTGCTGGAATGACATAATTTCTTCTTGGTCTTGTAGTTACTTGTTGTGGTTTTGTATCAGTTCTTGCTTCTTCGTGATGTTCTACAACGTCATCTTGAATATTTACTTGTTCTTCAACTATAACTGGTACTGTTCTGACAGTTTCTTTTGCTGAAGTAGTATTCCAATCCCATTGAGAATCTTCATCAAAGATCACATCTCTACTTGTAATTACTTTTCATGTTTCTGGATTGAACAATTTATATCCTTAAGTTACTGAACTATAACCAACAAGAATACACTTCTCAATATTATCATCCAACTTCTTTTTGATCTCTTTAGGCACATGTGCATATGCAATGTACCCAAATATTCTAAGATGCCTTACACTAGGTCTTGTACCACTCCAAGCTTATTCTAGTATTCAAACTATTTGTAGGACATCTGTTAAGTAAATAAACTGCACAATCAACTGCATAACACCAGAATTTTTTTGGTAGATTTTTTGATGTTTTATAGTACGTACAGGGACGGAGCCACTAGTGAGGTGGGTGGATCCGTGGCACCACCCAAACTTCATTTTTTTTCATTAATTAAAAAGAAATTTGTAACATATATAAGTGTTATTAAAAATAATTCTCACATAAATCTTGTTACAAATGCCTGTGACAATATATACATTACAACTGTTAGGCAACAAACATAAGTGTTAGAAAAGTTTTACTATCAAAATTGTTAATCAGTTTGGGATTATATTTTACTACCAACTAATACTAATATTAATCCACCTAATCAAAACTTCTGGCTCCGTCACTGAGTACCTACCATGTCCATTATGGTTCTATTTCTACAACACCATTCTGTTGTGGTGTATATCTAGTTGTAATTGATGTTGAATATTATGTTCTTCCATGAAGCTATCAATAACTGTATACTATTTTCCTTTATGAGTTCTTGAAATATTGATGCTCTTACCAATTTGTTTTTTAACATAATCTTTAAACTTCTAAATGCTTGGAAAGCATCACTCTTTTGTCTAAATAGATATACATGCTTTTCTATTAAAATCATCAATGAAGGCTATAAAGTAATTATTAATTCCATGTTATGTTACTTCAATAGGACCACATAAGTCAATATGAACTATCTCCAACTATTATTCATCTCTTCTAGCTTCAATTCTCACATCTTGATTCAAGAAGCTCAATAATGGGTAAACCTGGTACCATCTCTTTTTTTGCCAGAACTTATAAACTGTTAAAGTACACATGACTAATTCTCTTATGCCATAACCAAGAGTCATTATGCACATGAGTACTATAACAACTTTCTTTTTGATGTTGAATATTCAAAGGAAATAATCTATTTTTGGTCATCTGTACCTTTATCATTCTTATTTTTCTATCTCGAATGAAACAAACACTATTGTAAATATTCATAGAATATCCTCTTTCTGACAGTTGACCCATGCTCAACAAACTTTGATGTAAACCTAGTACATAGAATACATCCATGATGTATGTGTTTGAACCATTCTTAAGAACAATTTTTATTATTCATTTTCCCATAAATGGAATTATATAATTATTACCAAACTTCAGAGTTGAATGTACATACTTATCAAATTGTCAAATAAGTCTTTTCTGCCACACATATGATTACTACAACCTATATATAAATATCACTTAAGATCTGTTGTATGCCAAGAAAGTAGCATGTTTTCAGATTTCTCTTATTCTTCTTGAGTTTCTGCTATATTTGCTTTGTAGTTATTAGCAGTTGTCTTTCTAGGTTTTGAACATTCAGTAGGAAAGTGTCCAAAATCTCCACAATTATAACACTGAAGTTTTGTTCAATTAACTTTTCTTCTTCCCCGATAACTTCCGGTATTAGGTCTTCCTCAAGTATTATATCTTCCTTGATAACCCCCAATGTTAGATCTTCCTTGATTGTTAGTTCACCTGACTTGACTTTGAGTGTTTCTTCAACTAGTTTTGCAACTGTTTTTTCAAGTAATATTTGTTCATAAGCTTGTAAAGAACCTAAAAACTCATTAAGAATCATAGTTGCAACAATGTTACAATATTATATAACAGTAGTTTTTGATTCAAACTTCTCAGGTGAGCTTCGTAAAATATTCTCTACAATTGCGGAATCTTATATGGTGTCACCATTAACTTTTATCTCATTGACAAGATTTAATGTCTTTAAGAAAAAATTTGGTATTGTCTCTAATGATTCCATTTTTAAAAGTTCATATTTGCGCATGAAGGTCTGTAATATCACCTTCTTGATCTTGTCAGATCCTTTGTAATAGTTTATCAAAGCATCACATTCTCTCTTAGCTTTTTTGATATAAATAACTCTATCCATGAGAGATTCATGAATACCCTGATGAAGAATATAAGTTGCTTTAGAATTATTTTACCTATTTGCTGTTAATTGGGTTTGCTGAGCTTCTATTAGTACAACTCATTCTGCTGGTTATATGTAACCTATATTAACAACATCCCATTGCTAAACCATTTTTCCCGAATCGTAATGGTTTTTGAGCATTATGAATATGGATTGTAACGGTTCTCCGCTGTTAAGAAACACGTAGCTACAATTTTTTTGTAACGTCCCACCAGTCGTTACGAATTTTATTTGCAATGGCCGTTGTAACGGGCTCTTTGGCCGTTACTACCTGAAAGTTCTGTAACATGCAAGAGTCGTTACGAATTTATTTAGTAACATGACGTTGTAACATCTTCAAGTTGTTACGAACATTTTTGTAACAACAAAAAAATTACTGCCAGTCAACATTGACCTGGTTAAAATCGGTCGGTAGTTCATTTTCGGCTTGGAAATACGTCGGAATTCAAGCAAAAACACGTGCATAAATATTCATTCAATCTAACTAAATTCTATGATACATTCAACAACAATAACTAGTTCAATTATTTCATTCAATCCAATGAAATTCTATGACATATTCAACTAAGTAAATGGGTTGGAACCTGAGAGAATTCCTAAACACTCTTTTACATCATTCAAGCATTTTTGTACTTAAAATAATTCATAAGCTTGAGGGAATACAATATATGTTTAAAAACTTAAATAAATAGCATAAAAGTAAACTAACATATGCAAAACTCAGTTAACAGTCTTTGCCTTTCTTTCGTCCTGTTTGTCTCTCAAATATACAACACTTACATGGTCTAGGGCCTGGATTATGGCTTTGAGTTATGCACCTTAACGAGGTCCTGGTTCTCAGCACCTTGTGCAAGGCAATGAATTGGAATGATCATAAATAATAAAGGATGGAAATATTTTACTTTCATCTACAAGCTATATCAATAACATGTTCATTTTTACGAATAATTTTTTCAGTGGACTTATCATCAATTTTAAAATGACAAAGGGATTTCAACATACTTGGCACCAATTAAATCCATCGGGCGGATAAAGGGATTATCCTCTTGTCCTTCAAATCAGCAATTACAGGCTGACAAAAATATGGACCAACCCTACAAAAATAACAGATAAACATTATTTCCATTATATAACCTTAACTAATGTATCCCCTTCTAAAAATCCAATATTAAAAATAATTTCCCCAGTAATGCGATTCTAGGAAAGATCCCAAACGAATCAGGATATGACATAATGATATATCTTTACCTTGCAATCTGTTGTGAAGGTAAATGAGTAATTCATGCTCTGTGTGGTACATGAAATCATAGATAAAGGTCATATGAAACTATTGATGGTGGTTTTTAACTTACGGGTCAAGTCGTAAAACCTTAGTGACGTCACATGACTTAAACGCATTTATTGAACCCTTTAATATGTCTGCGAGAAAATTACCAGGGTACATTTTTTTTTTAATTACTAATTAGGGTTTCGATAAACCAAAACTATAATTCTCATGCCACATGTGCCAATGGAAAACCATGCTAGCCACACTCACCGCGCCAAGGTATTCCAACCATTCTAGCCGCACACCTGTGCCAATGGCAAGCCAAGCCAGCCACACCGACAGCGCCAAGGTATGCCAACCATGCTAGCCGCACCCCTGTGCTAATGACAAGCCATGCCAGACACACCTATCGCGCCAAGGCATGCCAACCATGCTAGTCGCACCCAAGTTCCAATGGCAAGTCGTGCCAGCCATACCTACCACGCCAAGGCATGCCAACTATGCTATCCGCACCCCTGTCCCAATGGAAAGCCGAGCCAGCCACACCTACCGATCCAAGGCATTCCAACCATGCTAGACGCGCCCCTGTGAAAATGGCAAGCCGTTCCAGCCACATGCACCGCGCCAAGGCATGTCCACCATGATATCTGAATCCCTGTGCCAATGGCAAACCGATCTATCCACACCTACCACACAAAGGCATGCCAACCATGCTAGCCACACCCCTATGCCAATGGCAAGTCGTGCCAGCCACACCTATCGCTCCAAGGCATGCCAACCATGCTATCCGCACCCCTTTTCCAATGGCAAGCCGATCCAGCCACACCTACCGCGGCAAGGAATGACAACTATGTTAGCCTCACCCCTGTTCCAATGGCAAGCCGTGCCATCCACACCAAACGCACCTTGCTATGGACCCATGCCTAGCCGCGCCAACATATTGTCCTTCCCTATGCGGCTACCAAAACGAAGGCGTGCGAAGATCAATGGTCGCCCTTCAATCCCAGGAGAAAATCCTAGCCGTCCAAGGTTACCAGACAACACATGGTAACCTTTGACCCAAAACCCTAGATTGGTCAAGATCCTAGCTTGGTCATGCCAAACCCTTGGCCCCACCATGCCAAGCCAAAACGTCCATGCCAAGCCCTTGGTCCCACCATACCAAACGCACATTGTTGTGGCACCTTTCCTAGCCGCGCCACCATGCTAGCCTTCTCTATACCGCTACCAAAACGAAGGCGTGCAACGATCAACGGTAGCCCATCAATCACAGGAGCAAATCCTAGCCGTCCAAGGTTACCAGAAAACACATGGTAACCTTTGACCCAAAACCCTAGCTTGTTCACGCCAAACCCTTGGCCCCATCATGCCAAGCCAAACCGTCAATGCCAAGCCATTGGTCCCACCATGCCAAACCATCCATGGCAAACGCACCTTTCCATGGCCCCATGCAAACCTAGCCGCGCCACCATGCTGGCCTTCCCTATGTGTCTACCAAAACGAAGGCGTGCAACAATCAACGGTCACCCTTAAATCTCAATAGCAAATCCTATCCGTCCAAGGTTACCAGATAATACATGGTAACCTTTGACCCGAAACCCTAATTTGGTCACACCAAACCGCGCCAAGGAATTCCATGCCATTGGCATGCCGACCTAGCTGCGCCACCATGTTGTCCTTCCCTATGCGGCTACCAAAATGAAGGCGTGCGACAATCAATGGTCGCCCTTCAATCTCAGGAGAAAATCCTAGCCGTCCAAGGTTGACATACAACACATAGTAACCTTTGACCTGAAACCCTAGTTTGGCCATGCCAAACCGCGTCATGGCATACAGACCTAGATGCGCCACCATGGCCTTCCCTATACGGGAACCAAAAATGAAAGCGTGAGATGATCAACAACTATCTTTCCTCTTAAGATGCAAAATCTCGACCGTCGAAGGTCACCAAGCTAGCAAGCCTCCCAAGCTCGACTTTCCAGGCAACAACAATATGCTACATGTTTTCCACAAAAACAGTCGAGACATCAACATATATCACAAACTAGGGGATCCTCTTTGGGTATTAGTTTGGAGATTTACAGCGTGCAGCATACACTAAGCCCATCATAAGGATAAAGCAGTTAGTACATACAGGGAGTTAATATTAAAAGGCTCTTTTTTATGGAACATCAATTCCATACTTTAACGGTTACCTCCTCCTCCCATTTACTCACCTATTTTCCCATTCCTTAATAAGACCAGAGTACGTTTCACTTCGACTTGTATAAATAGGTCTTACCTATTTACACCGAATAACAAGTTCAGTCTGGAGCACACAACACTCAGAAAACATTTGCTATCTTTCTATTTGTTAGCTTTCCACTTTCTGATACAAGTCGTAGAAGACAACTAATCTTCCAGAAATCAACTATTTTGGTCTCATCACTTTCCTTTCTTCCCTCCCCAAAACCAACCCATTCTCCTTCACTTTGTGACCGAGGAAAATCTGGAACGGCCATTTCTTGGTTTAGGACGTACTTGTACATATTTATCTCTCGAATCTAAAGTACACCCTTGCAGTATATTGTTTAGGGTTTAAATTCGTTTCTCACCCATACACCCGAAATTACCGAAATTAGCAGAAACCATTTTCACCAACAAACAATTGGCGACCATAATGGA
Source organism: Papaver bracteatum (assembly GCA_023529315.1). Classification (NCBI taxonomy): domain Eukaryota; kingdom Viridiplantae; phylum Streptophyta; class Magnoliopsida; order Ranunculales; family Papaveraceae; genus Papaver; species Papaver bracteatum. The sequence goes on from JAJJWX010001258.1 coordinate 124,721, forward strand.
AGATTAATCTTTCGGTTATAATATCGATTTTCAAATTTCCGATATTATTCTTGACTTACAACTCCAATATGGTGGAACTCAAATCCATATCAACTGCCGAGAACAACAACGCATAATATGTCCCTGGTGTTAACGCTACTTCCAACAACATCACTACACCACCTACTGACCCCAGTAACACCGAAAGCACCCCTTCAGGTTGAACGCCGCCGATCACCAGGGCCAGAGCCTCTTCCGCCTCTAATGTCCCTGTGCAACTTTCTAATCCTGGAAGTACTGAAAGCACTCCTCTAGGAGTAATGCCACTAGCCACTAGGGACAGATCCGCCGCTGCCGCTCCTAATGCTTCGTCAAGCATGGCGAATCCAACCGCCACAAAGACTCCAACTGCCCCACCAATGGGATGATAAACCGGAGGAACCAGAAGAAGACAACCCAATATCACCATCGTTGATTTGATGGAACGGCAGGAGGTTATCTCTAGAGCCCGTACAGATATGGTTTGAACACAAAAAAAAGTTTTCGTCTTTCTCAAAGACCTGACAGATCAGATTCCCTCCATAGCCTTTTAGAAACGCCTCCAAAACCCCCGACGCTAGCACCTCGGCGGGACACATCTCTTCAGACGAGGGGATTCATTCCAGAACCCCATTGGAAAGAAGTCAGTCGTCCAATTTTGTCAGAAGAGAGGATCTAGAGGAACTTCTCCGGAATCTAGACAAGGATGATGAAATAGGCATGAATCATCATCAACCTCCTTATCCATCTGAAATACAAAGAATTCCTCTCCCAAGAGGATAGTCCTCTCCTCAATTCACCCTATATGATGGCATTGGAAATGCACACGAACATATTTCTCGCTTCCTTGAATCCCTAGGCGAACACGAATACAATCACGTTCTCCGTCTGAGGGAGTTTTCGAAATCTCTTACCATAAGAGCATACACGTGGTACAACAGCATCGCGTCAAACAACATCCCCAACTAGGGTAGCATGGTTACCGCATTTTACAAGAAGTAATTCTTCATGTCTGAACAAGTTACCTTCTCGGACCTAGGAAGAATGTACCAGCGGGATAACGAACATCCGAATGATTTCCTTAAGAGATTCAGGGTTCAACTAGATTGTTACGACCCAAACGTGACCGAGCAACAACTGGTAAACATATACATCAACGATATGGCTCCCATTAACCGCGCCTTGCTAGATTACCTGCGTCTCCAAATATTCTCCGAACTCCATGAAGTTTCCAGACGATCCGAAACGACAGCACCAGCATTATTGGAAAGATCTAGGACGACCAGAACCGAAGACATGCGCGAAACTCGCGGGAATAGACATCTTATCAGCAAGAAATTTAACACTAACCCTTCCTCTGGGAGCGTAGTAAACGAGGGATGGAAAAAGAAGTCCCAATCTACATACCAAAAGCTTAAACGTGAAGCACTATCACAATGGGGAACTCCGCCGCTAAATCTCCCATGCGTCATCACGAAACTGAAGGAAATACCCTGTATTTTCCGTTTCCCATTGAGGAGATGATCGATCTCTTAGAAGTATGGATTCAAGATGATGTTATCAGACTACCATCTCCCAGATGCCCACTGACTGAGGACGAGATGGCAAGCCCCTAATACTTCCACTACCACATATTTGTTCACTACCCAACCAGTGATTGCAACATACTAAAGCATATCTTCAAAGAAAAGATAGAAGTAGGGGAACTCCAACTAGGAAACGAGGGAGTACATTGAGACCCACTTCCAGTGAAGAATTGTGGGGTCCCTGGGGACTCCGTGCATGATATTGTACAATCCATGATGTGACACGTATGAAAAATCCTTCTACCTTTCCAAGGTGTTGCGCCAAGATATTTTCGCGGCTCTCAATCGCGTCATGTCAGGAAAAAGGCTTTTTCCCTCCATGGAAGCCATGCCAAGAGCCCAACCTCTCCTAGTGGGCAGAATCAAAAAGGACAACTGGGGACTGGTTACCACGTCCTATTTAAGAGGTATTAAATTCGATAACACGCTCATCGACACGACCTCTGACTTCAACATTGTTACTTTCAAGACTCTGAAAGCTTCGGGATTTACGAATCAAGTGGCTACTCGATCCCCATCCATGATTGAGAAACCGGGAGGATAAGTATTGAATGCGCACGGCTACATCAACCTCGAGGTCAAGATGGGAGACACTATAACACATGGAAAATTCGAAATTTTCGAAGAAATTGGTTACGACATGATATTGGGGAGGTTGTGGGTACTCGACAACAAATAAAAATTGGGAACATCCCATCTACCGATGTCAACACCCGAAAGAATCTCCAATAAGCCATCCCACTTGCTGCCGTGTCGACAAGTTACTGATGAAACTCGGACACATGGAGGTGACCTATTAGCGCTGACTCATGGATTCCAAACAAAAGTAAGTTTGTACGAACGATCTTCTCTACAACCAGTCATTTATTCTCATATTCCGTCATGAGGACTCAGCGTGACTACTGGCGCAAACGCTATCAAGAGATGTGAATGGGACGCTGGGCCATTCAAACGCTTTGCATAGAATTTAGAAGCTTCCATCGAAACCAACGAGACCAAGATTCAAACCGTTACACAACATTTGAACCCGTTTTCAATCAGATATATAGTGGTCAAAGTGAACTCGTTTCAAGTTGTGAAGATGACGGTAAAGATAGTTGTTGGGATTGATTTTCCTAAGGAAAAAGAAAACAAGCCTTATATGGTGGCAGATGTTCTTTTAGGAGGATACTACAAGCTCATCCACACAGACAAGCCGGGAGGTGTGATAGTTCACTCGCGGTGGCTCAAGCTTTCCCATCCCTAAAACGCTGTACTTTTCCTGCGACTTTCCCTTTTGTATTTCCTTCAGCAGTTTCTCTTGATGTTTGTATTTCACCTAGATAAATACACTGTTTGTATTCTTCTCCGGAGTTTCATTTTCATTCAAAAAAAAAAAAACGTACATTTTTTTCCGAATAGGTTTTCCAAATCTCAGAAAAATACACCAAACTAATCCAAAATCATTGAGAAGCTAGTAACCATCATATCACAACCCGAAAGCCAAAACCGTGTCAGAAATGCCGACGTAGCCGCGCCACCATGGCCTTCCCTATGCGGCCACCAAAAATGAAATCGTTCCATGATCAACGGCTACCTTTCCTCTTAAGATGCAAAATCTTGACCGTGGAAGGTCACCAAGATAGCAAGCCTCCCAAGCTCGACTTGCTAGGCAACAACAATATGCTACATGTTTTCCACAAAAACATTTGATACATAAACACATATCACAAACTGGGGGATCCTTTTTGGGTATTGGTTTGGAGGTTTACTGCGTGCGACGTACACTACGCCCTTCATAAGGAAGTGTCATAAGGATGAGGTGGTTAGTAAATTTAGGGAGTTAATGTCGAATCGCTCTTTTTTATAGAACATCAATTCCATGCGTTAACGGTTACCACCTCCTCCCATTTACTCACCCATTTTTCCATTCCTTAATGAGACCAGAGTATGTTTCACATCAAATTGTATAAATAGATCTTACCTATTTCCACCGAACAACAAGTTCAGTCAGGAGCATACAACACTCAGAAAACATTTACTATCTTTCTATTTGTTAGCTTTCCACTTTCTGAAAGTCGCAGAAGAAAACTACTCTTACATAAATCAACTATTCTGGTTTCAAAACCAACCCATTCTCCTTCACTTTTTGACCGAGGCAAGTCTGGAACGACCATTTATTGGTTTAGGCCGGACTTGTACAGGTTGATCTCTCGAATATAAAGTACTCCCTTGTAGCACATTGTTTAGGGTTTAAATTCATTTCTCACCCATATACCCGAAATTACCGAAATCAGCAGAAACCATTTTCACCCACAAACCGAAACTTATAGAATAAAAAATATCAATCCTTCGGAAAAGCAAGTCGAGTGAAAAGGGCATACGAGTTGAAGATTGGGTGGGTAAGATAAGAGATCTACCTACCTAGTCCTGCTGAGATCGCATTTTGAACCTCCGGTGCGAGCGATGCAGCAGTAAAGGTCACCTGAGGGTTTTATGAAAAAGGTCATTCTAAGACATTCATTTGTTGGACATATAGATTCAAGTTCTTTTCTCACCTTCAGTCAGAGCCTGCAAAATGCGAAGAGGTTGAAACCCTTAAATTAGTCTTATACACCAAATCAGTTGAATAATCAAGCAAGTAGAGCATAAAAAGGGGACAATCTTCTGTAAGTCATACACTTTGTAAGAGACAGAGCGGTATTCCCACATGGGACATGCTTTCTAGCACCAGGTTCACTGAAAAAAGTGTTGAATGCATCATCTCCTCCGCCAACAGTCTTGTCACTAGGCATTTGGACATTAGGATGCAACAATAAAAACCAAAAGTTCATTAATTAATGTGCTTAATTCACTAGTCCATAAGGGGCTATCAATGACGAATGAAATCTTTTATAAAAGAGGGTTTATCACGGTTTTCATCTGTTATTCAGGACGTTATTTATTTGGTGTGACTCTTTATAAATGACAAAAAGAGAATGTTATTAAATATGACGAATTAAATTTGTGACTTAAAATCACGTAGAGAATCTGTCATTAAGTATCATGGTTATTGCATGTAAAATACAATAACGGTTGATGTGCATCATAAAGAAATCACGGTTATAACATGTAAAATACAATAACGGTTGATATACGCCATTAAAAAATCACAGTCATTATCTTGAATACAATAATGGTTGAAACCTGTTATAATGGAGGCATTTTCATAAATATAAAAATATTAATCTCAATGAGAATTTGAAATCCGCTCAGATTCTAATTTGAAATTCGCCCAGATTCATATACCGGGTATCGGAAGCTAATCTTGGAATTTGGACGTGAAGCAAAATTATGATATTAACTGAATCTAAAATCAACTTTATTAATTATTTTTTTCAAAAAAAAGAATTATTTGAATACAAATCCAAAGATAAATAGCAATCCCTAGTTACCTATTAAAAACTTAAATTGCAATCAATCAACATCCACCTTGCCACTCTTAACTTTGTCACTCTCCTACAGAAATTATACAACCTTTTCGCCACTTAATCATGTCAAGTCTTGAAACATCCCCAACTACTGCATCGTATCTATCACACAACATCGCTCTTGGATTAATGATTTCATCAATCATGTAGTCATAATTGTCATCAATTAGCAGCTCTTGAGTATCAATATATGCAAGTGTAACCGGTACAACGAAGGTGTTGTTGAAAGGAAAATGAGTAAAGAGTTCAATTTCATGAGGGAACAAACAAACCATACCCCAAACATGTCCTTCAATTTTCTCCTATCCACCCTCAAATATGGGAATGGCAAACATTTCTTGAGTCCTACATAATTCACATTCCATTCAGTGTTTGTTTACAAAGAATTCAAGCAAACACTAAGAAGAGGTAGGAAAATGCAGATCTGAGTAGATAATTAATTTTATTAAAGGTGAAATGGATGGTATACCTCAAAATAAATGGACTCTTAAGTTTTGGTGGAACAACAACACCAAAAAATTCAGCCTCTTCAGCCATTTTACAGAGGACTCTACATACACATACATCCTAGAAATTATCTTCTCAAAATCGGTTGCATTAATGAAGGATACGACATTTAAAAGCACTGAAAAGATAACAGTTAATTGTAAATAAAGAAAAAAAAAGGCACTTTACCTTCCCACCAACATTAAGACTCTCCTGGTCCAAAGCCTCATCATATTCAGTCACTTTATCCTTCAAAAAAAAACAACAGTCACAGTAAGGTGTGATGACCTGAAGTTAGGTCACTCCATATTGATTACCTAGCGACTTAGAAAGGAAAATTAAGAATATTTCTTTTAACTGCCGAATGCTTTCCTTTATTTAGGTATTTTAATTGATCAAATTGATCACTTAAAAAAGAAGAAGCATATCCGAACTAGGATAAAATATTCTAAGGAGTGATAACAGTGAAGGCTACTTACCATCTCACCTGATTTAGGTAGAATATCATGCCACTTAAGAATGTTGTGTGCACGCTCTACATATACTGCATTTTTCCAGTTAATTCCCAAAATAAATGCAGCTCCAACATCATTATTGAAGCATTTTCCTCCAGCTTATGTACCAATTGTAACATTCACCTGCATCAATGATGCCAGTTATAAAGCGAATCAGAGAACAAAGATGCAAAGATAGCAATAGCATAAGAAAACTCTAAACTAAGAAGAAAAATCGACTTACCAAAGCTTAAACATGCATATCTATGACATTTCTGTCTAAGGATGCAACACGTATATCTATTCCCTTCTGTCTAAGGCTTTAGTTAGTTCCACCACCACATCTTTATCACCTAGAACAAGGGATCAAAAGAATCATTATCAGAAATAAAACGGTTAAGAAAGTTCAAGTACGAAATTAAAAGAACAAAAACAAACTCCATAACATTTACGAGTTAACTGATGTAATGATGTTCCAATGTTACGTAGTTATTGCGTGTGATATTGTACGTCATCTAAAGATAGGTGGCCAAAGAAGTTAGTGCACATGCAAATAAAAGTAATCAGTACTAAAAGAAGACGCAAACATGAAGTGATTAATACTTTTATTACAAAAAGCATGATAGGTGGCCAAAGTAGACGCAAGCATTGAAAAAGCCAAAAACACAAAAACAAAATATGAATAAGCAAAGAAAGCTGACTTATTATTGTCCATATACAAGTATATGTCTAAAAGGACTGGCTACGTCTACTTATGAGTGATTAATATGTACGTAAAAGCTAACTATAAATGTCCAAAGAAATTAACTTTGTGAACCATGAACACTATCAGTAACTACTATTACAGTTTGTGATATCTACTCAGCCATACTCTTACTTCAACTACAGTCATATATGCATATGAATATACAAACTAGAGGTAGGAATAAAAATAAAACCGCCTCATCAATGGAGAGACCCTTTGTCCACTTAATAAGAGTTCCGGATGCGATTAATAACTGCTTTACAGGGAATGAAAAATTAAAACCCAATTCTAACTACCAGGAGGGGAAAAACCTTCTCCTGTAGATAAAAATCTTGTGCGTTCTTTAGCAATCAAATCAAGAGAAAAATTGTAATTAAATCAGAACTAAAATCAAACCTCTTTAGTTGGAAATTGAAATTCTGCAGTCTCCATCACCTCCTCTTTCATTTGAATATTGGTTTTTTAGCATCCTCTCGCTGCTTCTTCTCTGACCTACAAAAATACCGGATCCAAAAACCCAAAAAATCAAATTAAAAGTTTAAGATGTTCACAGGAAAATCAACACAAAAACTAATCAATTCACGATAGACACTTAAATTGACAACTAAAACTGATGATCAGACCCATAATACACTAGCGGAAAATTAGGTCATCAGAGAATCATCCGGAAGAAAAAAAAAAAACTAGGTCTGAGCAATTCTGAATATATATTTGAAACCCCATTCATGAAATTGAACTACACTCAATTATTATTTTCCAATTTCTACCTAAACAAATTTATCAAAGAAAAATCTCTGCATCTTATTCGGTATAATTTTGGTCTCCAAAAATCAATTTCTTTTTGGTACCAGATAGAAATTTAAGGAAAATAAAGATCAGAGATAAGAAGGATTTGAAACTTACTCGATTACTTCTTATTAATTAGATACCTCTCCCTTCCCCTCTTAGGTTAGTCGAACAAAAAAAATTGAGATAAGTTTGAAGACTAATCGCGGAAAGAGAAAAAGCCTGATTAAAGGTAGAAAAGCAAAAAGAGAAAAAAACAAGAAAAATGAAACCATTTCTTTTGGGTTAGGGTTTGCGGGAATAAAACGAATACCTATATCGCACCATCTGTAGCAGACTCGTGGCAACTAAGCCGGTGGCTAACCATTTCTGAACTCATAGAAACGCCGCGTTATATGTGGTTAGCCATTTCTGGGTGCGTAATATAATACTAGTGGTGGGTGTATTAAAACTTAAAATATTTGTCGGATTTATTCCGTGATATAATAATTCATCATTAAATCACACACCTAGGAAATTATCACGTTTTAGAATAACAGTTTTTTTATGTTAACTGGTGGACCCTACTATTTTCATACTATATGACGGAATTTGTTTGTAATACCCTAATCACGTAATTAGTTTGTCATTTAAAAACGTGATTTATAACCCTTTCTGGACTAGTGACTTCCTAAAGCACCGCATACTGTAAAACCAAATCATACATAACCTAACATGTGTATTGATAAAAAATACAAATCAGATGACGAAGATGCAAGTATAAATACAAACCATATTTATGTGACGCTAACTGCCTACCTGTATGAACTATAAACCTTCCATTACTCCAAAATCCTGGATCCAAATCATGAAGAAGAAAATTGACACGCTGGAGGAGATCTACTTGGGCTGACATTCAAAAAATACACAAAAAAAAGGTTAAGTATTTTATGTTAGTGAACCACTTGAATGCTAAAGTTTCCTCATCAAAGAGATTCCATGCATATCCACTTGTGAAACCCTTAAAGATGGTTAAGTATTCTATGTTAGTGAACCACATGATTATAATGACATAAACATTCACAGAGTCACTAATTTACCATAAAATTCACAATTCAGCAGTGATCCTCTTGTTGATTATGTGGGGCTTAACAATACTAATTTGGTTGAGATCCAAGTAAGCTTGAGTGCACCTGATAAACACTGTCAAAGAAAGGTAGAAACCCCTACGATCTCATTATTGCCTGATTTTCTCCCACTGCTCAAGGGTTGGATAAACAGATAATCAATACACAATTAAACAAGAAAATCTCAAAACAAAATTCAAGAAAATAAAAGCTAGGATTTAAGATTTAACCTAAATCTGATAATGACCCAATTGGAAACATATTTCCAATTCTTATTCTCACAAATCGACCATACATCCATCTTTTACAAACCCTAAATCATCACCAGTTTATCAATTCAAATCAGTTCAAACCCCTAAAATAAATTGAACCCATCTCTGTAACTCAATCACCAGAAGAAATCCCTACTTAATCTTCAGTCCTTCATCTCTTTCTCACCATGAATCAGAAGCACAAATCATGAAATATAATTCTATGTTCTTAGTAGAATCAGAATTTATCGATCACAACACCCCCCTCTTACATCTACTTCACCAATCATCAGAAGAAAAAGAAGATTAAGATTCAAAAACAGAAAAAAAAACTTAAAAGAAAAAAAAACTTAAAAGAAAAAAAACTATAGATCAATTGAAATCCTAAAAAACAGATTCACAGATGAACCCTAAAAAATGAAAAAAACTGATCATGATGAAACACTTACACATATCGAAACTTCAATCGATCTGTGATGATTAAATATCTATTATGCAATAGTATGAAACTGAAATCCATTTAGGGATGATTGAGTTCTTAAGAGAATGAGAAGAGAGTCTGGTGGAGAAAAAAATAAAGAAGTGAAACTAAGAAATGAATGGAAAAGTCCAGAGAAAAAATATCAATGTACGGGAGGAAATATATTCTAGTGCAACCCATCTAGGGTGGAAAAAAATATAGCATCTTGTGAACGGCATGCGCGCAAATACACCTGTTACCAGCTCTGGTATGACCAAGCATGTGACTAGCACGCAAAATTTATTAGCATGTTACGATTCGTAACGGTTTTCCCCTGTTACGAATAACAAAAAAAAATTGTAACGGATTTTTTTAATAGGAAAATTCGTAACAGCTGCTGGGCCGTTACGAGTCCGTAAAAAATTGAGTAGCGCATACTTGTTGATATGTAAAAATATTCTCCATCTGTAATCTTTTTTTTGCTCAATAAAATGCAATTCTCCATCTGTAATCTCCAATGTTTAAAGTTTTTAACTTGAAACACCTGCACCTTGATTGAACTTAAACTTGTCGTCATCTTCTTTTTCCCAATAGCTCATACCCACAGTCCTAGAATCATATACCACTTCTTTGATACCAGATGTAGAAAATCTGATATCAAAGACTTAATGAAAAACACAACTTAATCTTAACACAAGAAAACATCTCTTTATTGATGCAATTATTCTCATGTCTCAACAACCTACTTATAGATAAACAAAATTGACTCTCAAGCAAAAGACTTTCCTAACAAGATCAAATTCTAAAACAAAGACTCTTTTATAAAAATTCTAAATGATAAACGAAACCAAACTCTAATACTGGAAAACTTGCTTCTCAAGTTTAATTCTTATACATGTTAAATATTTGTATCAAAGTATACTAGTTTCTTCCAAAATACCGCATCAATTTCACCTAGTTAATTCTAAATAAGGAGCTTCAACTTCTACTACTTACTTCACCAAATAGGATCAACTTTGTCTAGTTGCTTCCATGAACTATTTCACCATATCTTGGTTCAATTTGAGAGATAAACCAATCAAAATAAACAACAAGATCTAAAACAAGCCTAATAGTAGTTGGTTTAACAACAGAGATAAATGTCTCATTGTATTCAAGACCTTGTTTTTGATGAAATCCTTTGGCAACAAGTCTAGATTTGAACCTTGCAATGGCGCCATCAGGATTTTGTTTGATATTTTAAACCCACTTGTATCCTTCTAAATTTTGTGAGGGATGTGGAGTAACAAGAGTATAATTACCTACATCTTTGAGAACAGTATGTTCCCCAAACATAGAATGCTGCCAAACTGGACTCTTGTTGGCTTGAGTGAAGCATGTTGGTGCAGTAGGAGAAACATTGTCAGTCATTGTAGCAGATAAAGAATGTTTGGAAGAATAAACCTTTGGCCTAAAAATACCATTTTACCTCTTGTAATCATGTTATGAGAATTAGTAGTTCGTAATTAGGATGTAAAAGATTCAATAGTTGAAACACTAACAACTGAAGAAGTAGGAATATTATCTGAAATAATATTGTGGCCATGTACGTGAAGAACTTCAGAGAAATCAACATCAATACCAGTATGTGGACTAGAAGGTGATGTAGTTGCAGTAGCGGTTGAAGAAGTATCAGTTCTAGTAGCTAGATATGGATGATAAAACTGAAGAAGTCTTCAAAAGATAAATGGATTCATGAAATACAACATGTTTGGGCACATATATTATTCCTGAAGTAATATCTAAGCATCTATAACCTTTATGGTGCTAACAAAAAGCTTGAGATAAAAATGCTTCCGAGTTCGAAAGAGAAATGTTCTAACGTTTGGTACCATTCAAGTTGTTTCACATAATAATCAGGCTCACGGATTTCTATCTGTTTGATTTGCTGATTACATTGTGAAACAGAGATACAACTCTTGGATATATTTTCATTGATTGAGTCTGACTGTCTAGTTGTTTCTCTTGGAACTATATTGGAGTTGTCCATACAGATTGCTAAATAAAATATTGGGTGTGCTTGTTAGACCCCCCCTCTTTTTTAATTGGTATCAGATCATGCAAATGCTTTAAACCTAATAAGTTTGTCTTTAACTGATCCCTAAAGTCTGTCCCTATGGGAAATTTCTTTGGGAAACATGCTCTTGGCATCTGTAACACACGCCAGAATTACTTAAATATTATTCAGAGCTTATTATTTCAGGAAGAATATATGGAGTTTTATTGCCAATAGCTTTTGTAAGTAATCTATTAAAAGTAACATTGGCGGTACGAAAGGCTTCAACCCAAAAAGAATCGGATAATCTAGATTGCAATAATAATGTTCTTTCAACATCTACTAAGTGTCTATGCTTAGACTCTGCAACACCATTCTGTTCAGGTGTGTGATGACATAATATTTCATGAACAATACTATTAGTGCTAAGAAAAGTAGACAAGTCTTTTTGGAGAAACTCTCCACCTCCTTGAGTTCTGATTGTGCCAATATTAGTATGGAGAATGTTTTGAACTCGAGCTTTAAAATGATGAAAAACTTGCTTGAAATATGATTTTTCATAAAGAGGAAATATCCAACAATATTTAGAGAAGTCATTTATAATGTTGACATAATACCTATATCCTGAATTAGAGTTTACATGACTAGGACCCAACAAATCTATACTGTTGAAATAATACCTAGTGTAAAAGCTCTAGAGGCTTTGTCCTACAATGATGAGATTGAACAAAAGCTAATTTGTGACTTCTACCTACACAACATTCATGACAGAACAAAGGAGTCCTAATTACATCATTTAGAGCTAAAGTCCTTCAAACTTGTTGTAAAGTTTGAAATGAAAGATGGCTAAGTCTTCTGTGCCAGATATCATCAGAGGTTGAAGATGTCACACTAACAATTGCTTTATGTGATTGTTCATAAAGAAATTGTAAAGGATAAATACCATTAATATGAGGGCCTTTTAAAAGAGTTTTCCCAGTTGATAAGTCCTTCACAATGAAACCATTAGAGACAAAAGTAATTGAGCAGTTATTGACTGAAGTAAACTTGTGAACCTACAACAAGTTTTGTGAAGCCTTTGGCACAAGAAGAACATTTTACAACCTAAAAGTATGATTAGGTGTAAATTTGAAGGAAAAACCACTATTAGTAATTTTCATACCTTCTCCATTGGCAGTTTGAATATCTTCATCATCATTATATGCAGAACAAAATTGAATCTCAGAACCATCATGTGTTATATGATTATTTGCACCTGTATCGGCAAACCTAACATAACAATCATTATTTGAGGAGTATGGACATTTTGATAGACAAAATTGAGTCTGTGCTTACAAGCTAGAGTTGTGTCACCAATTTTATTGCAAATCTGACAAATGACAGTATCCAGACCAGTAGGTGAAAATGGATTAGGTGTTGGTGGTGTTGAATGAAAAGAAAATGGATTTGAGGTAGATGCTCAAGAAGGTAGCTAAAAATTGTTTCGAAAAGAAGAATTATAGGAGTTATTACCTCTACCATGACTTCTATAAGATGAAGAAATAAAAGGAAAAGGTGAATAAGTAATCCTCAGTTGAGCCAAATATGCCTGTTGAGACTGAAAAGAAGTAAAGGATTTACTATTTTCTCCAGTTAAGAGAGATTTAGATCTTTCATTGATAACAACTTCTTCACAGAGCAATAAATTTTGAAGTTCATCAAAGGAAAATGGTGGACTGCATACACGAATCGAAGTGCTTAAGGCATTGTAGTCTTTCCCTATACCATTCAATATCAAAACTACTAATTCATCATTAGACACAGCAGATCCTGCAGCAGAAAGTTGATCCGACCATTTCTTGATATCCCCTATAAATTGAGTAATTATTCCAGGTCCAAGCCTCAACGATTGCAATTTTGTTCCTAATTGAATCGACTGAGTAGTTGAAGTTCTTGCAAATCTTGAATAAATACTCAGCCAGAGATCTCTAGGAGAATCAGCATGGCACCAATAACATAAGGAAATAACAACAATTGATATGGTTGGCTGGATCCATAAGATCAAAGAGTTATCATCATCAATCCAAGAAGTATAATTTGGATTTACATTACTTTCTTCTAGATCATCTTGAGTAAGATACTTCAGAGGACAACGAATGGAACCATCAATAAGACCAAGAATCTTGTATCATTTAAATAATGACAAGAGTAATATGGGAGAGGAATTTGGGAGATTCATGATTCATAAAGATTGAGTGTCATTGAAGAACAGGATAAATAAAGCAGAAAAGAAAATAAAGCAAGATTTGGTAAAAATTGAAAGTAAGAACAAATTAGAGTATATGGGCGGATGTGAGGATATCTAGTCCTCTTGATACCATGATTGTATTATTTTAACATATTGAATTACAAGTTCTTAAAGAACTATTTTAATGGAGTCTATGATTGCTCTGCAATTACTTAGACTAATTGCCTTGATTACTTTCAAGAAAGAAAAGAGAAACTATTTTTACAAAGAATGGAAAGCAACTGTCAGGAGGCGTGAAGCAGGAATTAATCAGAAGAGGACAACAGAGACTGATGACAACATGCAGGTGCAGAATGGAACATGCTGGCACAGAAAAGACATGTAAGCAGTGTAACAAAAGTATTACTGAGACAGTGTGTTATTACAAATTAATTGGAAACTTTAAGAGATGCAATAAAGTCTAATTTTGTGCATGAAAGGGTGTTCAGTAACCGAACAAATCATATCGATTTGTTTTAACTAGCGTATCTTACAGTAAAAGAGTACTCCCATGGCGTATATTTTATATTTTTGTTTTCGTATATTTATTTTTATTTAAAAATGGTATGAGTTATATATATATATATATATGCATATATCTTATCTAGTCATAAAAATAAATGCTTGATTATTTGTAACAAGTTAATTATCATCTTAATTTATAACAATGATGCTATATTTTATCTCAGTATATAAAGAAAACTCGGTAAGCTTTTTGAAAAATAACTTAAGCTAACACTATTTAGCATATATATTTTTTATACACACAAACAAAAAATGAAAATTAATGCAATACAAGATTTGTTGAATTAATATTAAAGTTGTTAAAAAGTTATATTTATGAAATATTATTTTAGATTAGATTTTCTATAGACAAAGATAGGAGACTAGGAATGGAAAATCAATTTAATTCATTTTTTAAAAACTTATCTAATCACGTTGTTTTCGAAGTTAAAAGAAAATACTCCGGATCATTATAAAATCATGGTCATGTTAAAAGATTTTTTTTTAAAGCATACCTAATAATTATTGTATTCGTGATAATGATTTTATTGAATTTTATTTTATTTTTCGTTTTATTATGAAAGATATTACTTTATTAAAATTATTGTATTGATTGATTATTTTATTTTATATTGTTAAAAACATTGTATTTAACTTTATTACTCGGTATTTTTTCAAATTAAAATCAAACGATGAAAATAATAAAAAAATATATTAATTTTATTGTAAGATAAGGTTACCTAAAACTGATCAACACCATTGTTCTTTGTTCATCATATTTGATCTTGTCGTAATAGTACTAGCAATAGCGAAAATCTTAGCTTTAAGAAAATCATATCCTATTTGTATCAACAATGCTCAAATTTTTTTCTTTTCTCTCTCTTCTCTGAAACAGTAACACCATTGAAACAATGCTCAAATTTTTTTTCTGATCAATTCGGAACCTGTTAATGAAGTAGAAATATCGAGGATCGATCTGTTGGTAGAATTAGCGGTAGGCTTTGGAATTTCGGTGAAAATAAGATCCATCTTAGCAAGGGGAGGTTTTATATGGACTAATCAAAACTTCCCAAAAAAAAAACCTCGTGATTTTCTTCCCCTTAATGCTATTCTTTTCTCTTTTACTCATTCCCTCCCTTTAATGATATCCCAGTTTTAATGAAAGCTTAATTTTCTGTCTGATTGGTCAAGTATGTTGCGGGGAATCGGTGGTGGAGTTTCAAGTCTTTTGCACTTGGAATACAGACCGAGTGGTGTTAATGGCGCTGGTGCTCACCATCTCCTCGATCTGAGATGGTTCATAGCGGTAGAAATCTCACAAAAAATATCCATCCGTATCGACAACATTCTTATGCTTGTCATCAACAAATCACTTATCCTTATTTCCATAACCTTTCACCAAAAATTCAAAACCAAGTTTCATCACCAACAACTATACCGTTTCAACAAACACAAATCTCAAATTCATGCCTACCGACACTTGCTCCGACAATACAAACACACTAGCCATGCTACTTTTCAAAAACAAGGAAAAAGTCAAAAAACCCTTAATCGCTATGTCATAGACAACTCTATTTGTCAACATTTTCTGCAAGTTAAATTTGTTATATCGTTCGCATGCTAGCTTTAAGGCCAACCATGCTAGCATTAACTACTCGATAAGGTTTCAGGCGTTGCGTCCTAGGCGGGTCATTTTCAATGAAGGTGTTAACACACGGTTTCAAAACAAGCCCTGAGGTGAAGAAGCGGCGCATTATTCATTTGTTCCTCTATAGGCATGTGAATAAAGGAAAAAGTAAAAACAGGCATAGTTCTGCTTGACTTCTAAGGTGAAGAAACAAGCATTAATTTCTTCATATCTCACAAAGATTTGAAGCGGGAGACTTGGATATGCAAACAAAACAACCAGAAAAAATTCCTCATCTATATTACAAAGAATCCTTCCATTGCAATTTCCTACACTAACCCCACAACAAAAAAATTCAACAGAGCCACAAAATATTTTTCCATGTTTGTAAATACGAAAATAGCATAAACACCCTTTCTAGATGACTAAGAAATGCAGCCATCGCCATTCCAGCTCCGGCGAGGCGTGTGGTGGGTTCTACGCAAAACATCAATAATGCTGCAGATGAATGGACGACTGCTCTTCTTTGTCAACTGAAGTCAAGAGATAAGATTGACATGAGAATCATAAGAGCTGGGGTTAACTCTTTGTGGAGGAAATATAGAGGAAAGGAGATTCGAGTCATGGGACACAACTTGATGTTGGTCAGACTAAACAATGAAGCAGAGCAAGATGAAATCTTACTCAATGGTCCTTGGATTGTTGGGGGGGCTTTATTTGCAGCTCAGAAATATGACCCTCAGATTCCGACTCAAGAATACATTTTCAATACCCAAGTTTACACTGTTGAGTTTAAATACGAAGTTTGGAACACTTGAATGTCGCGGTGGTAGATGAAGCTCTAGCATACATGGGAACAAAAATATCAACTAAACCGGAAAACTGCAGGCCTAGATATGGGAACACGGTTTCTGCCAGAATAACGATAGATCTAAAAAAACCTTTGTACCGTGGAGGTTGGTGGAAAACTGCTGATGGAAAAGAAACATGGGTTAGATATCACTGGTGTTTACAACCAAACAATATATGCAACAAATGTTGGGTCATTGATCACGTGGATGATACCTGCATGCAAACAAATTATTTGTTGCACTTAGACAGCTTGTCATCGGGAATATGAAGCTTACTTGAGAAAGGAGGCAGAAGTTAATGACGGTAGAGACGATGACACTTGCACGGATGATTATGTTGTTCAAGATATGGTAACAGAAGCTGGCTGATGAATCTAGGAAAAACAAAAGAATGAGGAACTCAAGTCTTAACCAAGACCCTCCTATGAACCCTCACAACCTACATGTCATATCTCCCAACTCTAGGGAAACTATCGCTCCTACTGCTATGAACAACAACGGTGCTGAGTTGATGGAAGCTGATATTTCAAGTGCAATTGTCTTGAACCCTGTAACTGAAAGCCAAAGAACATCTGCTCAGGTAACTACTGAAAAAACTTTTTCCTCTCAGACTTTCAATATTTGGTTTTCTTTACTTTCCCTTCATATCTTTTTTAATAATCTCAAAAATCTAGCACATCTCTTTTTGCTTGACAAACTTAAGATCATGAAGGTTATTTCCTGGAACTGCAATGGTTATGGCTCCAAAGAAACCAGAAATTATTTAGGAGATCTAAATAGAATTGCTCCAACCCGATATAATCTTTTTACAAGAAACAAAAGTTAACTCTGACAAAATTCTCAATCATATAAGACCTTTGAACTTTCCAAATAATTGTTATGTCCCTTCAGTTGGAAAATCTAGGGGCATTTGCTTATTGTGGAAAGATGGTTTTGATCTTGAAATCTTATATAAAGACAGGAACATGTTTCACTGCTTAGTTTGTAGTAATCCTGCTAAACCAAAATGGCTCCTTTCCTGCGTTTATGGTTCGCCATATCCACAGGAGAAAGTCGTACAATGGCAATGTATTGAGAATATTTGCAACTTATACAACATATCTGCTCCTTGGGTCATGATAGGCGATCTTAACATCACTTTGAATAGCGAAGAAAGAATAACTAGTAATGGCTCAACTTCTCATGCCTCGCCCATAGCTCAAACCATTCAGAATATAGGTTTAATTGACCTTGGGTTTCATGGTATCCCATTCACATGGAGTAGTAATAAGCATGGAACAGGAAGAATAAAATCTAGATTAGATAGAGGCCTCATTAATAATGAATGGATGATAAACTTTCCAAACTCTTGTCTTAAGCATCTTCCCTTTTATGCATCTGATCTTGCCCCATTTTCTTTGATATGTCTCCAAATGAGAAACAAAATGCTAGAAATTGGAAGTTTTTGAGTGTTGGTTGGGATAACACTTGTAAGACGCAAATTAACAATGCTTGGGCCAAGCAATTTAGAGGTTCTGCATGACTTATTCTCTGGATCAAAAGCTTGGGGAAACAAGAAGGACACTATCTCGATGGAACAGAATAACTTTTGGCAACATCCATCATCACTTAATATTCTCCAACGAAACTGGTTATCTTACAACAACCGGAAAGCAACACGGACAACACGGGAAGAATTATGGAGGTTGAACAAGAAATCAATGAGTGGCATAGTAGAGAAGAAGCGTTCTATAAACGAGAAATCAAGGGACACTTTGTTCACGGAAGCAGATCAAAATACAAAACACTTTCACCTCAAGCTAACAAAAGAAGGGCTCTTAATAGAATTGAATCTCTTCAAAAAGCGGATGGAACATGGTGTAGCGACGTACCAATCTGGAACAGCTACTCAATTCTCATTTCCAAAACATAATGACCACAACCAATCCAAGTACTGATGAAGAACTTCTCAATGTTCTTCCAACTTGTATATCCAGCATCGACAACATGGCACTTACAAAAATTCCGGATGTGGAAGAAATAGAAGCATCTCTCAAAAGTATGCAACCTTGGAAAGCTCCTGGGCCGGATGGATTTCCACCTGGTTTTTTTCAAACTCAATGGGGTGTTGTTAAAAAGGATGTCGTCGACATGATACAAGGTTTTTTGATACGGGAAGGATTATGAAGAAAATGAACAAGACTAACATTTGCTTAATACCGAAGACCAAGCTTCCACATTCTGCAAGTGATTATCGTCCAATAGCCCTATGCAACTCAACATACAAAATCATTACCAAGATTATGGCAAACAGATTAAAGCCATGTCTTGAGAAAATCATCTCTCCAATGCAGGCTGCTTACGTCCCAGGTCGACTGATAGGGGATAATATATACAGCGCAAGAACTCATACATTGCATGAAAAGGAAGAAGACTAAAAAAGGCTATTTGGCTTTAAAATTGGATATGAGTAAAGCTTTCGATCGAGTAGAATGGAATTTCCTCAACAATGTCATGCTCAAACTGGGTTTTGACAACAAATGGTGTTCTCTGGTCCATGAATGCATAAGCACAATGAAATTCAGATTCTTCTTAATGGCACACCATGCATACCTTTCAAGCCATCCGGGGTATTCGCCAAGGAGACCCATTATCACCTTATTTATTTCTCCTCACAATGGAAGTCCTAACAAGATCATTGGCTCAAGCAGAAAGATCAAAGAAGTTGCAAGGAATCAAAATATCAAGGAATGCACCAGAAATAACGCACCTTCTATTTGCCGACGATTGCTTACTTTTTGCAAAAGCCGATATACAAAATGTTAACACTTTGCTGGATGTAATCAACAATTTTGGCAAAGTGTCGGTCAACAGGTGAATCTCCAAAAATCAGCAGCATACTTCTCCAAACATATCCATCCACGACACTGGAGGACTATTGCTAAGGAGATTAAAAATGAAAAAAATGTCAGTGGACGAAAATTATTTGGGTATCCCACTTTTCTTAAACAGGAATAAAACTACTTCGTTCTCTGGCCTGGTGGACAAAACGAAGGCAAGATTGTCAAGATGGAACGGGAAGTTTATGAATCAAGTTGGAAGATCAGTAATGGTGAAAAGCGTCCTCAGTGCTATGCCATCTCATCATATGAGTATCTTCAAGGTACCAGGAACCATAATCAAAGAACTGGATCAAACACAACGTACGTTTTGGTGGGGAAAGAAAGATGGCAAAGGTTTATACTTCGTATCATGGCCTTCACTCAACAAAGAAAAATCACAAGGAGGTATGGGTTTTCGTGACTTATCCACTCTCAACAAAGCTCTTTTAGCTAAGACGGCTTGGAGACTATGTAATGAAAATAAACAACTTTGGTCGACTGCAATGAAAAAGTGTTACTTCCCAAACACTAATGCAATGCATAAAAAAAGAAGAAGAACAGCTCTTGGGCCTGGCAAAGTGTGTTTAACATGCTAGCTTTCATTCGACAATTCAGTGCCTGGAGCATTGGAGATGGGAGAAAAATATGTGTTTGGGAGGATATATGGTTACCGGGAAAGAATACACCACCGTTACCAGTAGTTGCATTGGGAGAAGCTACAAGGTACAAACATGTGTCTGATCTGATTGATCCTGTTACGAAGTCTTGGAGGACGCATATAGTGCAACAAATCTTCAGTCAGGAGGATGCAGATTCAATACTCAAAATAAGAATTCCATTCCACGGTCAGGACAGGCTATTGTGGGCATTAACAAGAGACGGCAGATTCTCAGTAAAATCAGCATATCGAAAGCTTCTACAAATCAAACAAAATGATGCAAACCCTTATAACGCAGAAGAGGCAAAATTCTGGAGACAGCTAT
Organism: Papaver bracteatum; assembly: GCA_023529315.1. Lineage (NCBI taxonomy): Eukaryota > Viridiplantae > Streptophyta > Magnoliopsida > Ranunculales > Papaveraceae > Papaver > Papaver bracteatum. Next base: position 145,229 of record JAJJWX010001258.1, read on the forward strand.
GGAACATTGATACTCTACCTAAGGTGAAACATTTTCTATGGAAATGTCTTACCGATATTATTCCATCGAATGAAAGAATGGCCAGAGTGATGAATTACACTGGAGAAGCCTGTGGTATATGCAAACAGGGACCGGAAACAACAAGGCATATTCTTATGGAATGCAATTACTCAAGAGCTGTATGGTTTACAGTCCCAGGAGCACTGCACAGCATACAAAACAATGGAAGCACCGTGGAAGCATGGATTAGAAGTTGGTTTCAAGACGGGATGAACATCTTAGTGGATGATTGGCTAACTCAAATGGCGAACACATCCTGGGAGATATGGAAAGCAAGATGCGACCACACTTTTCAAAATATACACCCAAATCCGGTTGGAATCATCAAAAGAGCAAAGTTTTTGAACATGAGAACGGGAAAAACAATGACATCACAGCATAGGAATTCAGAAAAAAACAAGAAATGCAGAAATGCCATTCCTCATTGGAGTCTCCCTAACCCTCAATTTACCTCGATCTGCTGTGACGCCTCTTATAAAAAACTGCAGGATATTAATCATTCAGGCACTAGTTTAATTGTGCGCGATTTTGCAGGTTATTTCGAGTATGGGAGATGCAAATACACTGATGAATATATGAACTCGGAAGCTGCTGAATGTGGTGGGATGCTGCAAGCAATGGAATGGGCAGATAAGGAAAAAATAAGGCGGGCGATTTTTGAAGTTGATGCACAATCAGTTGTGGAAGCGGTAAAGGGTGATCACCACAAGGTAGCAAAGGAGAATCAAACATTTATCCTAGATATGAAGTTGTTCTTAATCAAGTACCCACTATGGGAATGCAAGTTTATTAGTAGGAATTGTAATAGTCCGGCCGATAAAATGGCTAGACATGCGAGAGTTTTCAAAATTTCAGACTCGTGGTCCTCAAACCCACCCAATTTCATTGCTTATGCCTTTGGAAAAGGAAGAAATATTGTAACCCAATCTTCTCATTAATATCATCTTTCTTTTAGTATCAAAAAAA